>JAQIFY010002168.1:0-13554 GCA_028533085.1 Varecia variegata | reverse complement strand
ACATCTCTCTGACCCTTCACCTGATTAGCTCAGACACACCCAGGATAATCTCCCTTTTAATTAACTCAAAGTCTTCCCCTTAGCTAATCATGAGTGTGATATCCCATGTCCCACATTCAAGGGGAAGGGATTAAATAAGGAATACACTGGAGGGCAGAGATCTTAGAATGCTACCTACCAATCTGACTTCTAGCCACCCCCACAAAATTAACTCCCTCCCAAGCTTCCCAAGAGTGTCATGCCATTACAACACCAGCTCAAAGTCCAAGATCTCATCATCTAAACCATATCCCATCCTATTCGCTGGCTTTACCCAACTCAAGCGGAGGGGATTACACAGGTGTGTACACAAGGTGAGACTCTCAGTTGCTGAAATGCCTATTATCACAGAGCATGTACCTATGACTTTAAAGTGACCAAGTTATTTTTGCCTGCAATGCTCCAGTCGTGGAATATGAAGCCCATTCTTGTGAGCTTGGGCAGCCAAACCCTCCACATCTTTATCTTCCATGGGATTAGATTTCCTGCTCCTGCTTGCCAAGCCATTCCTGGCAGAGTCAGAACTACACACGACCAGCCTTATCAGAAGGAGGTCCCCAAAGTGAACTCTCTAGGAATGGCCGAGGTAATAGCACATGCACCTGTCCAAGTTGTGGCTGTTAAGCCTGATGGTTTTCTGATAGAAGTTCCTGCCCTCCTCAGAGCAGATGAGAGAAGATCTTGTTTTTGTAGGTGTTTGGAAACTGAGACATTATCCACAAAACCCATCCCCTCTTCCCCGTCAGCATACACCACCCCTAGTATCTGTGAGAGATGAGAAATTATTTCCTCTTTTTGCAAGAATCTCTCTCTTCTCTTCCACACTGGATTTTTGGAGAAATGAGAAGCCTTTAAGGGGTGTTTGCAGCTTTTTTCCCCCTTATGTTTGAGTCTCTGATTCCAGGCAAAGGTCATTCATCTAAGGGAGAAAAACCTATTTCACACTCTCCTGGAACTAGGAAAATAGTCTTTCATCATATTAATAAAGTTATAGATTAGACTTAAATGGGAAGAAATAGTCGTGCTATTACCTGATTCTTCAATATATCATATGGACATCCACAGACTTAGAAATAATCTGTGAATGGCATCAGTATAATTTCTATCTGATTTTTAGTAGTATGTGTGTAAGTATATGTATGTGTGTAGATTTTAAGACTAAACTTTTCCAGATAAAACAATACTATAAATCTTTCTAAAAAAACTTGGGAAATAGGATAAAGAAGAAAGCAGAAATAGCCCCAAACACCATCACACAGAAATAACTACAGTACTTACATTCTTCTGTAAATTTTTTACTTATTTCAACTCATATATACTTAAAGGCTTTTTCCTATGTACAAATTAGAGCATGCCAAAATAGTTTAGTATTCTGCTGAACATTATCACTGACCATTAGATATCATAAACTTTTCTCCAGATTGGAAAATCATTTTTTCCAAAAATCATTTGGAATTTAGTAGTTAAAGAGTTGCATTTTTGATGGATTGAAGGTCACATTGGTTCTTGTTTTACCAGAGGAGGCTGAAAATATGATGTCATTAAAGTCATCTCTCTACATAATGATGATGAAGACAGTGATAGTAATTATAACTTCTAAAAGGACATTTTCTCCCTTCCAATTACAGAGTAGGAGTCTTTTGCAAGGTGAATAATTGCCGACTTCTCATGCATTCAGCATGGCATATGGGGAGAAGGAGGGAATTTACACTTACTGATATTTCCTCTGTAAATCAAGTGCTCCCTCATCACCTGATTGGCAGGGAGACAGAGTGGGCTCCAGGAGTTTGGAATCCCAGCTCTACCATTTGTAGGCTGTGTGACTCTGGGCAAGCTACTTCACCTCTCTGTTCCTTAGTTTTCTCATCTGTAATATGTGGATAAAAATGAGTAATTATCTCATAGGGCTGTTGTGTGGATTAAATGTGAGAAAAATATCAAATAATTTAAATGAATTCTAAACAAATAATAAGACTGGATATTCATAAATGGTAGATATATTCCTTCTCTTCCTCCTGCTCACCATCAGTCATTATCCTCATTTTCATTTCTTATTTCTATCTTTTCTATTTCTCCTCAGTATGGAAACCCCCTCCAAAAGCAAATGTTCTATTGTGATGTATCTCTTGTCTTTTCTTCATCTAGCATAGTCCTATACTTACAGTTGCTTCATAAATATTTATCAGTTATCTTGTAAGTGTTTTTCATGATCTATAAATAGATGATAAGCATTCTTATTCTATGCTCCAGTCATTGCCGGAAGAAACAGAACAATTGTGTACGCATGAGTTGTACAGTCGCACAGTATTATTTTTTAAATATATTTCTCAAATATACTAATGAATCTATTTTATCACATCGTATATGCACCTCTGATGTGCTAGACCTGAACCGAATGCTAAGTCAGCCTCTGCCACCCAGAAGCCCAAAGTCTCACATGTCTTTTGAGTTTATGACATGCTTAGCATTTTGCTAGCCTTCTATTTTTAACACACAGAAGTTTCAAAAGACTTTACGCACCTGATTACTGTTGCTGTGTTTTGGCTGGTAAACCTCCAGTTTGGGGAGCAGTGGTTTTCCGGTCTTACCGATTTTAGTAGTATCTGAATAAAAAGGAAAAATTCCTTGTAAGTGAATACTGAATTTAAATAATTTATGCAAATCATGCAGTCCAGGCATGTTTGTTAAACTTGTTATCCTAATTAGACTCGCTACTGGCTTCTTCCTTTCTCTCCTGGAAATACAGGAAAACAGGTCCCTAGGCGTCACGAAGCAGTAGTGTCACGACCGGGTCACAATGATTAGGGTGGATGATTAGGGCAGTTCCTTCCCATCATTTCCCTCCCTCTCACCTCCACACCTTTAGTCTCACTCTTCTATTCCTTTCCTTTTCTTAAACATAATGTAATGCTCCATGACCCAACTCAAGATTTGCTATGGATCACTATTTGACAGAAAAAGAAGAGCCACTGCAGGACTCATGGCAACTCCTGTGTGCAGTTATTACTCCTCACCTTAACCACACAATTAACATCCTTGTTCCCCAATTAAGCTAGATAATGAACTCATGGTTTCCTTAAGTTAGCCAAGATTTCCATCTTGTCCAAGGTAGCAATTTCCTACTTTATTTTCCTTTATAGCTTATGACTACCTGAAATTTAATTATACGTTTTACATGTGTTCGTTGTTGATCTAACCCACTGGAATACAAGCACTGGGGGTGGAGGGCTCATATTGAGTTTACTGATTTATCCATAGTAGAGAAAACAGCACCTGGTTCATAGATGGTACTCAATAGATACTTCTTGAACAGATATAACGCAAGAATTGGCTAGTGTACCAGATAAAGATGGTATCCTGCCTCTTGTTGCTCTTGCTTAAGAAAAGCATAGCAGTGGCACCAAAGACCAACATAAAACACAAAGATGTACTACACTTACCCTTCACTTCTAATGTGGCAGCCTGTTGGCAAGTCTGTATGTTCTGTTTTCAAAATACCTCTTGAACCTGACCATCCCTTTGGCTACCGTCCAAGTCTAAGCTGCCGTCATATCCACGTGGAATGCTGTAAAAGCCTTTCTACTAATGTCTCTGGGTCCCTTCGTTCTGATCCATCCCTTCACAGAGCAGCAAAAGAGAGCTTCTTAAAGTTGAATTGCATCATGTCAGTCTTCTGCTGAAAATCCTTTAAACCTATAACTTTC
Organism: Varecia variegata; assembly: GCA_028533085.1. Lineage (NCBI taxonomy): Eukaryota > Metazoa > Chordata > Mammalia > Primates > Lemuridae > Varecia > Varecia variegata. The sequence goes on along the minus strand of JAQIFY010002168.1, from coordinate 9,811 downwards.
AGGAGATAACCCAGACTGGCCTCAACACCTTCAAGGACCAGCATGACCTTCCCTCTTTCCTTGCTTGTCAATGTCATCTCATGCTTTTCTTGTGGCCTGCCATGCTCCAACCACATTGGTTTTCCTTCAGTACTTGGAATGTGCCAAACTCTCTCTCACCTGGGGGCCTTTGCGTGTGCAGTCCTCTGCTCCTGAATTCCCTTCCCCAACCCCTCTTCCTTTAGGCTCAGATGTCACCTTTTCAGAGATACCTCCTCTCATTCTCATCTAAGCAAATGACATTCTATTAGTCTGCCATCCTCTCTTCTGTCTTTATCGCCTGTATTCCAGCTTCTGATCACCTGTTTTCCCCTCTTGTCTGCACTGCTAGAGCATAAACTCCAGGACAATGGAGACAGTGGCTGTGGTCTTCACTGCTGTGTTCCCAGGACTGAGCAAGAAGCTATTTATTCATTAAGCACTAAGTAGGTGCTGACATTAATTTCCTATTCCTGTTGTAACAAATTGCCACAGACTTTATTGCTTAACACAATGCAAAGTAATTATCTCACAGTTCTGGAATCAAGGTGTTGGCAGGGCTCGAGGTTCTGGGTGCTCGAGGGGAGGACCCTTTTTCTTGCTCTTTCTGTCTTTCAGAGGCTATCCTCATTCTTTGGCCCATGGTCCTCCTCCTCCATCTCCAGGTTGCATCTCTCTGTGCCTTTTCTTTCATAGTCCTATATCCCTTGGACTCTTGTTCTGCCTCTGACCTCCTCTCTAATAACTCTTGTGATTACATTGGTCTCACTTGGATAATCCGGCTCATCTTCCTATTTTAAAACCAGTGGATTAGCCGTCTTAATGCCATCGGCAACCTGAGTTCCCCTTTGCCATGTAATTAAACAGATGCATGAGTTCTGGGGATTAGGAGGTGGACTCTTGGGGGTCCATTATTCTGCTTAATAAATATTTATGGATACATGAATAAATAAATGGCCAACTAGCTTGAAAGTCAATGGCTGCGTTTACATTTCTTTTGTGTTGCTTTTTGTGCTTTCCTAAACTAGGCCAATATTCAGGCTTCGTAATAACTCTGATGGGCCCTGTGATTCCCGCAGAAGAACAGAGGACTGAGGGATGAGGTCTTCCTTTAATTATTAGCCTCAGAAGAGAACCTGGGGACCCTTAAGGTACTAGGTGAAGAAGGGTGTTCAAGATCTAATTAAATATCTAATATTCTTTAGAGGGCATGAGATTTATGGTTGGTGCCAATGTAATTGGCACGGTCTCTCCCGGAGTGACAAGTGTAGGCCTTATAAACATTTGCACCTAAGGTGATTCTAACCAAGGTGATTAATTTTGGGGAGATTAATACGGGGAAGCTGGAGGCCATGTTTTGCAATCAAGTAGAGCACATTTGCTTCGGCCTGGATTGAATTCCAGCAATGGGGTGGAAAAAAATATGAAGAGAGATATTTCACGAGTGCTCTATGGATGGTGCACCCTCACCTACGTGTGGAATGAAGCAGTAGTGTGTTTGCTGAGAAAAGCTACAGACATCAAGGATCCCATAACTTCACATGTTCCCCAAGGACAACACAGCAAAGACATTCAGTTGTACGAGATGGGTTTTTCTTCTCAGATGAGACCTCACATTTATCTGTCATCTTTCAGGCTATTTTTAGGGACCGTGCTTTAAAAACTCAAGGAGCCCATCTCTCCTCACCAGGCTCAAGCACAGGGTTGCTATGCAACAGGCCCATCTCCCTGGTGGTTCTCGCACTCTTAGCTATTCAGTCAGCTGGACCTTGCCTGAAACCTAACAAGAGAGGCCGGCACATGCAAAGAAAGAGCAACAGCTTTGGAATCTCGCCACTAGCGGAGATGCCCTGAGTTACTCTGAAAGTAAACAAGGTCCAGGTACGTCTATGTGTCTGTTAGGACAACTGGGACAGAAGTCTGGGAGATTCCTTACTGAGCTATGGGCAACATTCTTAATTCTCCTCTAGGGCTAATGGTCCTGCCTGCCAGTGAGAATAAGCTCCCACATCTGTAGATTTCTTCAGTTTACAACATCCTTTCACAGAGGTAATAGCATTTACTGATTGCTTACTATGCGCCTACAGAGTGCCATTTGCTTCTTAAGTGTTATAATGTTTAATCTTCACAACAACTTTATGGGACAGAGGGTAAGCTGCTTACCTAAGGTGACTCAGCTAAGATGGGCTAGTTGGAGACTTTGTAATCAGGTCTGTTTAACTCCAGAGTCCATTTTCTACACCATGACACTTCCCTCCTTTCCATCTGACCTTCACAGGAATGCTGTCTCTTAGGCAAGAAAGGTAAAGCTGTGGTCTGGATGTTGGTGTTGCCCCAAGATTGCTAGGTTGAAACCTCATCCCCAATGTGATAGCATTGGGAGGTGGGGCCTTTAAGCTAGGATGAAGCCCTCATGAATGGGACTAGTGTCCTTATAAAAGAGGCCCAGGGGAGCTTGTTCACCCCTTCTGCCACCTGAGGACATGTAGAAGGTGCCACCTTTGAGGAACCATCTCTCTTCAGACACTGGATCTGCTGGTGCCTTGATCTTGGGCTTCCCAGCCTCCAGAACTGTAAGCAAAACATTTCTGCTTCTAAATTACTCAGTCTAAGGCATTTTGTTGTTGTAGCCTGAAATAGACTAAGATATTAATAATATTCTGTCTTCTATCAAAAGAAACTGAGTTTTAGCAGAATAAACTAATCTAAACATAAATGGTCGAACTGCAATTAGAAGCCAGGTTTTGGATGTTTTGAAGAGTGGTCCTCTTGTTCTTCCATCATGCTCCATTAAATGTACAGGAGAGGGACCATTTCAGGCTCTTTACAAAGGAAAAAGGGACACCCCATGATCTATGCAGTCAACTCACACTTTGCCCATTTGATTCGTTTCTTGTTTCTTTGATGAGGTTAAGATGGCTTCAATCACAGTCCTTGGCCAGTGGGTTGCTCTAACCACCAACAGGTACGTGCCTTTAATGCAGTGCTTTTCAGACTAAGTGCACACAAATCTCCCTGAGATCCTACTCGGTGCAGATTCTCATTCCCTGAGCCTGAGGAAGGGGGGCCTGTGCCTCTGCATTTCTGGGCAGTTCCCAGGTGATGCTGATGCTGCTGGCTCTGGGTCGTCCACGCTTTGAATAGCAACGTTTTAGTTTAGTTCGTGAACAGGAGGCTGAAGAACCTTTTGTGCGTTGGCTGAAAAACAAGAACTTACGGTCTGAGAAGTTTTCATTTTCCTTTCCATTTTTTGGTCTGTTTTGACATTTGATACAGAATCATTGATTGACCAAAATTTGGGTTGTGAGGTTTGAATCAAGGCCTGACACCAGAAAAGGGTCTTTGGAATCACAGATGCTCCAAGAATGAACAAACAAAAAAACCAGACCCAGGATATATAAACAGTATGAAACAATGTGGTCCTGGCCCGGTGGAAGAGCCAGAGGTAGGGGGCCTAGCTGGAGGGAGGTGTTTTGCTGGGAAAAGGGCTATTGCAACGGGATGGAGTTATGGAAATTGCAAATGTCACTGCAAAGCATGATAAAAGATCCTGATTCTGGTCCTGGTTTTGTCAGTGACACTGTGGTCTTCAGGGCAACACATGTTGCTTCACTTTGAAATCAACAGCTTCCCTACTTTTATAGGTATTGCATTCACCCAACAGATGAAGATACTAAGACTCAGGGAATAAATGGCTTGCTAAAAGTCCCAGAGCTAGAAAGTGGAAGAATTGGGATGAGATCTTAAGTTTGCTATTTTTTTTTTTAATCCCTTTGCCTGTCTTGTTGATTTGATGTCTCTGGATTCCGTCAGATCAAAGCTGCAACCATGCTGATTCCCTCTGAATGGGTGAGCTGATGGTCGACTTAAAACCCGCAGGCGGGGCCCTTACAGAGGAAAGCTCAGCCCTTCGGGTTTCATAGGTAGATATTGATGCACCTGTACACAATGATCTCTCTTGATGATATGGTCCTAAAAGATTAATAAATGGCTTCTCTAACAGTTGGACATTCTAATAGACAAAGTTTCTGCAATTAGAAGGGACTCTTGAGATAGTCTCATCTAGGAGGTATGAACGCTAAAGCCTACGTTCCAGATGGGCAACATCAATGAGTGAGGCCAGCAGGCGGCATCACTGCAACAGGGACGTGCTCTGTTTGTATAGGACATACTCAGAAATAGTCTTCAGTTCCACAAAAACACATTCTCCTTGCCATTTCTATTGAAGCGGGCGGCGCTTATAGTCTATGTACATATTTTCTTTTTCTATCAGTAGTTGGAAAATTCAGCGGTTCTCTACTATAAGAGAACAACAGAGTTCTGTGAATATAAAACAATTTTCTGCCTCAACATCAGGGACCAATGTGGACCGATATCAGGCATCTTTATCAGTATAAGTATTGTAGCAAACTGGATTTCTGCCCCATCAGAAGTCGGTAGCAGCCACACAGCTCTAACAGTTGTGTCCATGAGGAGTGTAGCTATATGTGGCCAAACTTTCTGCTTTTTTTTGGGGGGGGGAGAAGCTAAAAATCTGCAATTTGATTGGAAATCTCTGAACTTTATAAATCTTGGCTATGTTGGGTTTCTTGTTTTTAAATGCTGTGCAGTCCAAAGAAAACATGTCTGTGAGCCAAATCCTGCCAGGTGGTTTACTGGTTTATAACTTCTTTCTTTTTTTTCTAATCTAGTCCAGCTACCTCATTTTACAGGTCAGGGTGCTAACAAACAAAGTGACATCTGTGTGTACTTAGACAGTGAGAGGAAGTGTTAGGGGGTTGAAGCCAGGTCTCCTGACTTCAATTGATTTCTACTCCTCCACCGTGCTGTTCCATTTATTTCATTTTTTCTAGCCATTTTGACTTTGCACTGAAAGCAAGAAACATCCTTACATTTAAGTTACATGCAGGGAAAAATGAATGTTGGCGACATTCTTCAATCAAGTGCCAAAGACTCAAGGATCTCTTAGGTGATATTTAAGTGCTTAGCAATCACACAATTTCTGGCAGCAAGAACAGGCATTAAGAATCCTCAACACAATTTTCCTCTGTACTCAAACCATACTGTTCTCTGTAGATAACGTGTCCTAGAACATCCTGTGTTTGAAATGTCATTAAGCTATAAATCTACTGGAGCATCCTGGATTTATCCAAATACTTTCAGTGATCTGAAACCAGAAGCTTTTGCAGGCTGCAGGATTTTATTATAGTAGAAAACTTATAAAATAGCTCTTTAGCCTGATAAAGTCCATGACAGTGGGCAACGATTTTTTTTCAGTATTTTGATTTAGGGCTTTGATGTGGTCCAATGAATCGATAGTAAGAGCATAATTCCCTTTGAAGACACTGAGAGCAGCAATGCATTTTCCCCCCCATATCCTGTAGGATGGCCAGGCATTTGGTCCTAGAGGGATAAACACAAAAATGAAGATTGTAAAGAACATTCCTTTCAAACATTGGAATAGGCAAGAGAAATTCATGTAAAGATTAAGATAAAGGAGAAGAGGACCCAGAGCTACTGTTCTCAGGAGATGAATTGTGGAGGGACAGTGAAACTCCGAGTACTAAAAGCAAGTGGAAAAACTTCCCTACTGGAATAGTTTAATAGTGACGATGTTTGGCTCATGATCTGAAAAGGCCTTAACTGTAAGGTCTCTGGAACCAAGACAACATCTCTTTTCCATTAAAGTAGTCCCAACACTCAAGACCTGGTACTTAGTGCTCAATACATATCCCAGGTCTTTTAACATTTTTAATTTACCAAGTGATGACTATGTGTTAGGCACATTACTAAGACCAAGAAGTAGCACACACACATATTCACAAGAACCCCACAGGGATATACAATTACCATCTTCATTTTACAGTTGAGAAAACTGAGGCTGGAGACGTTAAGACGATCACTAAGGTCACATGGTGAGCAGGTAGTAGGACAGGGATGTCACTAACCTATGCTTCCTCCTATTGAAGGAATGCTCGAATGCATAAGCGAATGAAGGTCTCAAGGGTTAAGATCTCCACAGAATCTAGAGATGAGTTTCTCGTGTCTGGTGTCCTGGCAGATGTGAGCTTCTCTGGAGAGGGTAAACCTCCCTCCCCCAAAGTTGACTGCCACCGCTTGGGAATGGAAAGTTGACACCAGATTGTCTAGGATCTTGCATGCCCAGCTACTGCATTTGTCTGTAAGAGCTTAGCTTCATGGCCCTGGAGCTGAGCATAGCCCAGATCTTGCTTAGAATTCACTGTATGTCTTTAGGAAGTAACTTAAGTGCCTCAACCCTTGGACTTCTTATCTAAGAAGTGAGATGTTTTGTATGGTGGCTGTGACCGTGAAATGAGACAATGTTTGCAATGCTTTTTAGCACTGTGCCTGATGCATAGTAAACGTGTCCTATTCCTACGATGCCTCAAAGTTTACCCAAAGGATGGAAAAGGAAAGAGGAGGAGTGACCTAGGGACAAACTGCTCCCCAGCCTTTGGGGATAACCGAGATGTTGAACGTATGGTCAAGTTCCAGCTCTGGAATTCAGGATCCTGCTCCTTCCCTTTAGGAGTTTCCTGATGCTCTTTATAAATTTCCAGTTTGTTGGCCTAGTATGTATGGAGTTACTGACAGATGCCCTAAACGAGTGAGGCATCTTGGGGAAGCATTGGTAACCTTGACTGCTGCCTCTCTGAGCTGGAGACAGAAGTCAAGTTCTCTGCCATTTTCTGCAAACAGCCTAATGGTACATGGGGCATTTATTTGTCTCATACCCTTCATATTGTAGGTGGGCTGAATTTATTCCATGTCCGCTCCCTACCCTCTTCTGTGTAGCTCTCTACCCCACGCAGAATGATGTGATAATGAAATACATCAACAGGACTCATCCCCCCTGACCACCAGCAATGGGTTTGGCCAACAGGAAGTCCTGACAGGAGATGGTAGGGAGGGGAAGGAAGGAGGAAAGTGCACTAAGGCTATTTAATTTTTTAAATTGATATATAGCACAAGTGTACTATTGAATGCATTTGCACAGTGAACACATGTGCAGTTTCCCAAGTCAAGAAATAGAAATCACCAGTACCCCAGAACCCCTCCCCTACCCCTCCCCAGGCACCACCACCCCTAAACGTCAGGTTATCTATTCCCCATCTCCCTTTCTGCAAGGTCACCTTGGACTGTCATCGACCTTCAGCTGCAGTCACCGTTACTTGGAAAGTGGCCAGTTCTACACATCTCTTTCCCCTCTGGGTCATGGAAAGTATCCCCTCTCCCTTGTTCCTTCTGGCTTGGAGCTTGGCAGCTACCGGCTATAGGTCTCCGCACTGCCTTTGTCCACCCCCAACCATGCACACTTCTGTCTAATAGTGCCTACAGTAAGCTAACCATCCTGTTTTGAATGTGGCTCCTGTTTGCTATTGAGATACTCACAGATAAACTAGGCAGGCATCCTTTCTCTGGCTGGATCGCGGCTCTGCCAATGGCCAAACTGGGAAATACACTCAGAGAAGGATGTTACAGCTAGATGAAATATCTCTACAGTAACTGTCAAACACTGTTCTCTTTTTAAAATTAACATAGCCATTTTTAAATGGCATCTCCCGAGGAATCGTAATGTGTGAGATGCCTGGTCAATGTGAAGTGATGATACAGAGCTCAGCAGAGATTGCAGTTGCCCAAACTGGAAATTACTGGAAGAAAATTGGACTAGGAGGGCAGTGTTGGTTGAGCTGGAGAGGAATGGGTGGGCTCCAGAGACCCTGAGGAGGCAGAAACTACAGTCTTTGTGTCTAGAATGGAGGAGGACGAGGAGATGCCAAGGAGTCTTGCACATTTCCTCATCGTGCAGTTGATGGGATGGTGGTAAGGATGGCCGAGATAGGGAACCTGGAGGGGAGTAAGTGGTGGGGAAAGTTTGTGAGTTCCGTGTTGGACACATTGAATTTGTGCATCTAGTGGAGATGCCAAGTTGTATTGTCCTTGTGCAGGAAAGTTATAAAAGTCAAAGAAGTCGGGGCTAAGAATATAAATTCTGGTATTTTCAGTCTCTAGATTGAACTTAAAGCTGTGAGCATAGGTAAGCTCACCTAGCAAGAGATTATAAATGTGGTGGAGGGCAGGTTTTCTCAATTTCAGCATCGTTGATGTTCTGGGCTGGGTTGTTCTTTATTGGGGCCTGTCCTGTGCATTGCAGGACAGTAGCATCCTTGGCCTCTACATGCCAGATGCCAGTACTCCCTGGTTGCAACAACCAAAATATCTCCAGATATTTCCAACTGTCCCCAGCCCCCAGCTGAGGACCACTGGTGTAGAGTAATGGTGGTGAATGAGGTGGTGGGACTTGAACACCTGCTTCCCATCCTGGCTCTCTGTCCCTGCCTTGCTGCTAGACCGAGGGTGGGTACGTTATTGAACTTCTGTGTCTGTTTCCTCCTCTGTGGAGTGAGACAATAGTAGGAGGTAGCACATCATTCGTTTTGGCAAGATAAATGAGAAAGCTCGAGAAAACTGCTTGCCAAGAGCATCTGGCTCATGTGAAGTGTGTGTGGTGGTTATACTCCCAGTGTTACTCTTATTGGGAAGAGGGGAGGAATCTGGGAATGAACCTTGGAAAATACCAACATTTAAGACTGTATAGAAAAGGAGGATCCAGTGAAGGAGACAGAACAGGAAGCAGTCGCTGGAGCATAGGAGGAAAGGTAGGGTGAGGGTAAGTCACAGAGGAGAAGGGAGGATGAGGACTCAGTGAAGGTGGCACAGCAGCCCCTCCCCCCCCACACACCTCACCTTGGGCCTGGGAGAAACCAAACCAGTGTATTTTATTGGGACAAAGTGCTCTAAAATGCCTTTGTCATATTTATTAGAGTTTAGGATCTGTCTCGGAGTGAAAGTTTTGTAGTGCTCTTAAATGGCACTTGGGATGTATTTATGCCATTTTGGTAAAGAATTCTTTCTTGCTCTCAGACTGATAGTTGTTTAGAAACAATATTACATGGTTAGTGAAGACATGCAAACCTTTGATGAGTGGCAAGCCCTGAAGAGCTAGCACACTGGAGAGGGATGGCACCGTTTAACCTGTGTCACTCCTTCCTCTCATGCAAGGCAGGGGACAGAGAAGGGGACGTGTAGTGGGTACCTGGATAAAAATAAATTTAGAAACACAACTGTGTCTATCAGCAAAATTGTTCTATCCATACAGTTCAATATCTTTGGTACTTCTAGGAAGTAAGAAAGGTTTCTCTACACCTTGCCCTTCTCTTCCATCCCAACTGATCTAACACGTTTTCTGTTAATTCTCAATTTCGGAAGCATAGAGAACATGAATGCTCTAAGAACATGCTCTAAGAACGTGAATGGATGTGAATGGGAGGAAGCAGTGATTCTTGGGAATTATGGATATGCTCTTGTCTCTCTCTCCTTCCTTCCTCCCTTCCAATCCATATTATGCCCTTACTATGTTCTGTGATGAAGCACAGTAATCACTATAGCTCTGTGAGCCACAGTGAAGCCATCTTGTGTACAGGCTCGCTACTGCTGTGTGGTTCATAGGCCCATGACCTATGAGCTGAGAGAAGAACACATAAATAACAGTAAAAAATAAAGTGATAAACTTGTAAGTGATTGTTTTAAATCAGTAGGTGTGTATAGTTACATTGTACTATGCTTGAGAAATGTTCCTTGGAGAAATGTTCCTTGATTTAACTGATGCTATCTGCTTCTGTAAACTTGCTTGCTTATAGAATATAATCAAAACAGGTGGGCTGGGGCTGGTCCGAGGCTCCCTGATAATGGAATTTATTACAAAACTGAC
>JAQIFY010002167.1:0-13554 GCA_028533085.1 Varecia variegata | reverse complement strand
CTCACCCACTCAAGGGCATTGCTCTGGTAATTCTCTCCTGGCTCATCAGCTTTTCCTGCTCTACTGGATTATTCCTATCAGCATACACCTCCCCCCTTACATCTTCCATCTTCAACAAGCAAGCCAGCCAAAAAACTAAGAAATCTTCCTTGATTCCACTTTTACCCCTAGGCACTGCCTCGTTTCTTCACTCTTCTTTTTTTTTTCTTTTTTTTTAGATATTGCATATTTTTTTTATTTCAGCTTATTATGGGGGTACAAAAGTTCTGGTTAGATATATTGTCCATGCCCCTCCCATTCCCCCGAGTCTGAGCTTCAAGCGTGTCCATTCCCCAGACAGTGCACGTCGCACTCTTCATGTAGATATACACCCGTCCCCTCCCCCACCCCCATTCCCCCGAGTCAGAACTTCTTCACTCTTCTTTACAACAGAATGACTCAGAGGGGTTGTCTTTCCTTGTGTCCAATTTCACTCTTCCCATTCTTCCTGGAACCCACTCCTCTCAGGCTCTTGCACCAACCACTGAGACTGCTTTTGTCAAGGACAGCAGTGACCTTCATGTGGCTAAATTCAGTGGTCAATTCTCAGCCCTCGTTGGACTTGAATACTTAGCACATTTGACATCACTATCACTCTGTCTTCCCTAATACTCTTTCCTCATCTGTGCAGGACATCACTCTCGCCTGGTTTTTCTCTCCTGTCCCTGGCAGCTTCTAGTCAGATCGCACTGCTCCATGTACCTTTCTGCTCCATGTACCTCCTTTGAAATTGGCACATTCCAGGACACAGTCTTTGAATCTCTTCTCTTTCCTATCTGCTCTTATTCCTTTGGTGGCATCATTCTCTGTCGTGGAGCCAATGTCATGTTGACACTGAAGACATCCAAATGCACATCTTCGGCTCCACCCTCCTCCCTCACATCAAGGCTCATATCCAACACTCTGCTCAACATCTCCACTTGAGTTTCTAAAACACATCTTCAAATCAAATTCCTGATCTTTCCCCAGAACTCTTTGCTGCCACCACCTCATCTAGAGGTACATGGAAGCTCCATCCTTTCTACTGCTCTTACCAAAATCTTGGAGTCATACTTGACACAAGTCTTTCAAACTTAGCATGTAATCTGTTTGCAAAACCTATTAGCTCTGTCTTCAAAACATATAACAAATCCAATCACTTCTCACTATATCCACTGCATCCACCTTGGTCCAAGCCACCCAAGACCTGCATACCCAGGACCACAATCCATTTCCAACACAGTAGCCAAGTGATTATTTCAGTTATTTCAGCAAGGTTACCCTCTGCTGAGCTCTTCTATTGGTCCACAAGGTGCTACACCACCTGGCCCTCATTCCCTCTCTGATCTCACCTCCCACAACTCTCCCCGCCCCCCTTTGCTCATTCTGTTCCAGCCCAAATGTCCTCCAGGCTGTCCTTGAACATGCTGGGTGCATTTCCACCCCAGGGCATTTGCACTTGCTGTTCTCTGCCTAGATGCCCTTTCCCAGATGCCTGCAGAGCCTGCTCTCTCACCTCCTTTATTTCTGTAAGTTACTTTCTCAGGAGCATATCTCCTTCCCTGCTTTACTTATCACCACCTGACATGTTATATATTTAACTTAGTCATTTGTCTACTGTTCTCCTCCAATGTAATGCCAGCTCCCCAAGGGCTGGAATGTTCCCTCTTGTGTTCACTGCTGTATCTCCACATCATAGGTGCTCAGTAAGCATTTCTGAATGGATTAAAAACCACAAGAAGTTCAGAGGTGGGATGGCCCCAGGGTTGGTTAATTTAGCAGCTACACAGCTTCATCGAGGACCCAGGCTCTTCTCGTCTTTCTGCTCTGCCATGCTCAGACCAGCTCTGCTCAGGGCCATGACGTAGCTGCTGGTGTCACACCCAGACATGATGACACCTAACAGAAAAAGGGCTGCCTCTTCCTTTTGTCAATTTATAGGAATAAGGAAGCTCTGCCATTCTGTGAGAACACAGCCACTTGTGAGGTGGATCCTCTCAGGTGACACCAGGACACAGCCCCTCCACCTTGCCTCCCTGGGCAGACAGGGAAGACGGGACCTGCGGGGCGGAGTCTGGATGATGTAGAGCAGGGGAAGCTCCTCCTCTCGGGGCTTCTGCCACAGGGAGGTCCTTAGCAGGAAGCAGCCACTAGGGGGCAGGATGCGGGAGCCTAAGAACGAAGCAAGAGAGCACAGTGTCCCCTCCCAGCCTATGCCACTCCCAACCTACCCCCAACCCAGCCTCCCCCGACCGCGGCCACCCCCCCACCGCAGCCTACCTTGACCCAAGCCTCCCTCCATCGCAGCCTGCCCCTACTCCAGTCTACCCCGCTGCAGTCTACCTACTCCCAAGCTACCCTCACCCCAGCCTCTCCCCACGGCAGCCTACCCCCACTGCAAAGGGACACGTCTCTGCGCGGGTTCCCGCTGGCTGAGAGCCCAAGAGCATGGCCGGTGAGCCCGCAGAGGCTGGAGCCCAGGGCTGCTAACCAGACCTTTGGAGGTCTGCACGCTAAGTGACCGCAGGAACCCAGCAGTGGCTCTCCAGGGGGTTGAGCCTGGTGGGGAGGCAGTCAGGAATGGAGAGGCTGATAATGATCCCTTGTACCCCAAACCTAGGCAGCAGACAGAACCACGTTTGTCCCTGTCAGCTGTGATAGCCAGTGCGAAAGCTCTAAGTGATGTAGCTGGCTGGCGCTGGTATTCATTCGTTCCCTTCTCCCTGGCTCGTCACTCATCCATCCAGTGTGCCTTCTCTCTGCCAAGCACCGGGCAGTCAAGGGGCCTCAAAGACGAATTAGGTAAGGGCTGAAACTAGCGTTGCTCAAAGGGAGCTCTGCGGACCAGCAGCATCAGCGTCACCTGGGCGCTCGTTGGATCTAAAGATTCCTCAGACCTATCAAATCAGAGTCCCAGGAGGGGGAGTTGGACCCAAGAATCCAACAGGTGCTTCTTATTTATGCTAGAGTTTGAGAATCAGCTCTAGACACTGCTGTCAAAGTGAAGGCGACACTGGAGAGCTTATCAGCAATGCAGACTCTCAGGCCCCAGCACAGCCTACCAAATGGAAATCTGCATTTGTGCCAGATTCCCAGGGGATTTGTTTACATTGCAGTGTGAGACACTCTGGTCTAGCAGGTCGTGGTCTAGTGGGATAGAAGTCTGAAGAGGGGTCAAGAGATGCAGAGGAAGGTGGGTGGGGTCACAAACACTTTGCAGAGACACTTAGGCAGGGGCTAGAGAGAGGAGTTGGAGTCTGCCAGAGGGCCAAGGGGGTAGGAGATGAGTGAAGGATCCTGCGGAACAGCCTGGTACACCCCAGCGCCTTACAGAGTAGAGATGTTCAGTAAACGTTTGCTGATGGGTTCTGAGATGTAGGCAGCAGATTCACTGGGCTGCCCAGATAGATGGCTGCTTCCGGGACCCACCCTGAGGCTTACCAGGGATGCCTGGGGTCCAGGAGTCAGACAATTGACTTCAGGTCTGGTTCCAACACTGAGTTGGGGACACTATGGAGAAAAAGGCTTCCTCGCCTATTGCTGATGGGAGTGGAAATTGGGACCCCCCTCAGTGGAGGGCTATTTGGCAATATCCATACTATTGGAATTTAAAGTGTATGTATCTTTTGTTCTGGCAATTCCACTTCTAGGAATTTATCTTATGAATATTTACTCATGTGGCAGATGATTAGGGTTACAAGGATGTTTGATGTGTGGGAGACTGGTTAAATGACCTAATGTAACCTTATGTGTTGATAGAAAACGCCCCCCAGGCTGGAGCGCCAGGTGAGCAAGCAAAGGCAGCGTTCCGTGTGCATGGAGCACGCTGAGTGAGCCATGGAGGCACCCACGGTGAAGCCACCTGTGTCTCTGGAAGGAGGCACAATGAGCCCCTGATATTTGTGGTGTCTAGTGAGGGGAACTGGGTAGCTGGGAAGAGAGCGACAAAGACTTTCACCATATGTTATTTTGTACCATTTGACTTTTGTACCAGGTGCAACTACCATCTATCTAGCAGTTCTCAAAATGTGGTTCAAGCATCCCTGGGGGTTCCCAAAACCCATTTGGGGGCTCCCTGCCATCTTCCCTCTTCCAACTGTGTATCTGTGTGGGGCTGGCTTTCATTCATAGACTTCATCCAAGGCAACATATCACACCAGGTTGGCTGCAGAAGCAGCTATGAGAATTCAGCTGACTTTTATTAAGCCAGGTGCTAGCGAAGTTTGCAAAAATGGAAAACGATACCACTGTTGTCACTAAAATTTTTCATTTTGGAAAATATAATTATTTTCATGAAAATGTTATATATGTTAACATCTAAGAGTTTTGTTATTATTTTAAGTGACTTACTGATTTTTTTAAAGTTGTCAGCTTATACTACAATAAATATTAGTAGTCCACATAAACAAAAGCTCTTTGAGTTGCTGTGAGCTAGGCTGACGCCACGGCACTCTACACAGGGCAACAGAGTGAAACTCTGTCTCAAAAAAAAAAAAAAAAACTCTTTGATGTCTTCAATTGTACTTTAGAGTGTAAAAATTTCTGAGACTGAAAAGCTTGAGAACCAGTGAGCTAGGGTAGACCAGCATATTAAGTTAAATTATTTAAAGCTTTTGGTTCCACCTATTAGTAGCTAATGACATAGGGTAAATTAACTGTTTTTCTTAGCCTAACACTTTTCTCATCTGTGGACATTAATAAAATGATGCACGTAAAGCATTTAGCACATAATAAATAAATAAATGCTGTTACTAGGATTCTCTTTTGTTAGGCTCAGACTACCCACCTCTGTCTTAACGGTATTAAGTTGTCAACTTGAACTCGGTCATGGGGAGAGTGTTTACACCAGGGAAATTGGAGATCGGGAAAGTGCTGTTCAGGCATGCAGTGCCTGTTTTGGTTTTTCCTTCCAGAGAGCTGGTTGTGAAACATTTACCAGCTCACGACTGCAGGGTACCAACAGGCCATGAGTGTACAGGGAAGATGTTTGCATCTTTTAAATCTTAAATGTTTGAGGTCAAAGGGATCTGATAACAATAACAAATTTTGCACCTGAGTTTATACAAATCTTTGATTTTGGCAGAAACTGGCTTTTACTTGAACATCAGCCTGTCCCACAACCAGCTGGGTCTGCCCACTTTCCTGATCACGGGGGTGTTTTTGCACACGTGAGACACACCGCTCACCTGCGCCCTGCAGCCCAGTCCTGCTGCATGGAGAGGTCCCAGCCTCGCCCCCAGCATGTTGGCTGGGTTCTGCTTCAAGACACTCAGACAGAAGTTCAAACCATGTGGTGCCTTCGGTTGAGGTCTCTTGTACCCAATTCCTACTTCCCTTTTGTGAACTTTTAGTCTTGTTACTATCTTCCTTTGCCCTCTGTGGGTTTTTTTGGGGGGACGGGTGGAGTAGGAGTATTTTGTTCTGTTTTCTGGCCTTCATTTTTAAGGTTTACTCTGCCCAAGCACTCTTTGGCAGTTTTCCTGTCGTTGAGATGTGGGTCCAGATCTTCCAGCTGACAATCCTGCGTCCCTTACCCCTACAGGAGCAGACCTACCCAAGGCCACTGAAGACAAAGAAGAGGGCAGGTGCATGAAGGGCTGTGTCTTCCTGGGCCCCCACTGACCACAGCCTTGCACTTGGCTCTGCCTGCCTTCCCTCCTCCCTCCCACATGTCCCCAGTCCCTCCTCAGCCCCTCTCTTGCCACTGCTGTCCAGACAGTTCCCACAGCTTCCTCCACAGAGCCTGGCATTGAAGATCCCCCTGAGGTCGGGGCAGGAGCCAGATCTGAAGGTCAGAAGGGCAGGCCACCCAGGCTGCCCCACTCTGTAGGACGATGGGGCCAGTGCTGTCCACATCAAAGGCCCATGTCCGAACTCGCGTTTTAGAGCAGTGAGACAGAGGGAGCAGGGCTGTGTGCCGTGTCACACCACCATCCACATCCACACAGCTGCCACATCTTCACCCACGGACAAGGCAGAGGTGGGAGATGGGGTTTCACAGGGATAGATGAACTTTCAGCCATGCTGGGCACATGACAGGTCCAGCATTATAATTTGGGGAAGTTACAGGGAGGAGGGCTGTTCTCTTATCTAGTTTGCCTCCATCTTGCTGCTGCTTTGCCTTCTGAAGCCATCAGTCAGGCAGCCTTAAGCTTCCCCTTGCAGGTACCACCAGGCTGCAGAGAACTCAGGAGAAAAACCTCCCAGGTCCCCTGCTCCTTCTGGACCCTGCCCCAGAGATCTGGTGCCCCAGGTCCTGGGCTCTAACTTCTGACATCATGAGTTGTCAGGCACGCTGTGCCCCTCACTTTGTCCAAGCAACAGGTAATGGCAGTATCTGGCAGCAGGCAGCAAGTACTCAGCACACCAGACCTGGGATCAGATTAGGGCTCCATCAGATGTCAGCCACAGGACCTTGTGCAATTTTCTTTACCACTTGTTTGAGCCTCAGTTTCTCCATCTGTAAAATAGGGGTAATATTTCCTCCTCAGAATTGTTGCAAGGATTAAATGTGATTTAATATGTGTCTGGCACTTGTTAGGTGTTCAGTTCATGGGAGCTACATGGCTATTTCCTCACCCCAAGATTTGGTCAAGCTGGCAAGTATTTGTTGAATATCTCCTACATGCAGGAAAGCTGTAAAGAAACCCAAGCTGGAAAGGGGAAGGAGAGGGTACCTTAAGGAAGTGCTCTAAAAACTTCCCCTCCAGGTCTAGGTTTTTTTGGGTTGTTTAAAATTATTTTAGCCATTTTGGTAGGTATGTAGTAATATCTCATGGTAGTTTTAATTTACATTTCCCTAATGGTTAATGATATTGAACATCTCTGTACATGCTTAGTTGCTATCTATATATCTCCTTCAATGAAATATTTATGTCTTCTTTTTTTTTTTTTTTCAAGATAGACTCTCACTCTGTTGCCTGGCTAGAGCGTAGTGGTGTCATCGTAGGTCACTGCAACCTCAAACTCCTGGGCTCAAATGATCCCCCTGCCTCAGCCTCCCAAGTAGCTGGGACTACAGGACTGTGCCACCACATCTGGCTTTTTTTTTCTATTCTTTGTAGAGACAGGGTCACACTTGTGCTCAGGCTGGTCTCAAAACTCCTGAGCTCAAGTGATCCTCCTGCCTTGGCTTCCCAGCTCTGCCCATTTTCTAATTCAATTGTTTGCTTTTTTTTGTTTCTTTGTTTGTTTGAGTTTTGAGAATACTTTATAATCTGAATACAAATATTTTGTTAGATATATTGTTTGAAAATATTTTCTCTGGGTCTGTAGCTTGTCTTTTCATATGCTTAACAGGGTTTTTAACAGAGCAAAGCTTTTAATTTTGATGGATGGTGTTTTTGATTTCAAGTAAGTCTAAGAACTCTTCACGTAGCCTAGATCCCAAAGATTTCTCCCATGTTACCTTTTAAAGTTTTATATTTTTGATTTTTACATTGAAGTCCCTGATAAATTTTGAGTTACATTTTGTATAAGGTGTGAAATTTAGATCGAGGGAATTTTCATTTGTTTGTTTTGCCTATGGATGTACAATTCCTCCAGCACCATGTTTTGAAAAGACTATCCTGTTGAATGCCTTTGCACCTCTGTCAAACAGTTGGGCATATTTGTGAGTCTGGTTCTGAGTTCCCTGTTTGTTCCATTGATCAATATGCGTATCCCTCTACCTAAGTATCACACTGTCTGGTTGACTATAGCCATATAATAAGTCCTGAAATCAGGTAAGTGGTTCTTCTTACTTTCTTCTTTTTCAAATTATTTTAGCTATTCTAGGCCCTGTGACTTCCCATATAAATTTAAGAATAATAAGCTTGTCAATGGCTACAAAAATTTCACTGGAATTTTGATACTGTAAATTGCCTTAAACCTAAGGATCAATTTTGGAGAAAATTGAAACCTTTACTACATTGAGTCTTCTAATCTAGGAACATGGTTTATATCTCTACATTTATTTAAGTCTCCTTTGATTTATTTTATCAGGATTTTGTAGTTTTCATCATACAAGTTCTGTACGTGCTTTGTTAGATTTATACCTAAGTATATTTTAAAAACTTTTTTGAGCAACTGAAATGGTGTGTTTTTAATTTTGGCTTCCACTTGTTTATTAGTATGTAAAAATGTGAGTGAGTTTTGTTTGTTGGTTCCCTACAACCTTATTGAATTCACTTATTAGTTCCACGTTTTTTGGTAGATTCCTGCAGACTTTCTATGTAGACAACCATGTCATCTTCAAATGGGAACAGTTTTATTTCCTCCTTTCCAATCTGTATGCCTTTTATTTATTTTTCTTGCCTTATTGCACTGGCTGAAAGTTCCAGCTGAATAGCAGTTGTGAGAGTAGACATCCCTGCCTTATTCATGATGTTAGGGGAAAACATTCAGTCTTTCTCCCTTGAATATGATGTTATCTCTAGGCTCTTTGTAAATGTTGTTTATCAAGTTGAGGAAGTTTCTCTTTAGTCTTTGCTGAGTTTTTAATCATGAATGAGTAAAATATTTTGTCAGTTTTTTTCTTAGTGTTAATATTCAATAAATTGGTTTGTTTTTCTGGATTGTTGAATTTATTATTATCAAGTTGTTCATAGTATTCTCTTAAAATCCCTTTTAATATCTGCACAATCTGTAGTAACATCCCTGATTCATTCCTGATAGTATTGATTTTTGTCCTGTTTATTTCTTTCTCATTAGTCTTGCTAGAGGTTTACTACTTTCATGGATTTTTTTAAGAACTAGCTTTTTGTTTCACTGATTTTCTCAATTGTTTTTCTGTTTTCAATTTTATTGATTTTTGCTCTTATCTTTATTTTTTCCTTCTTTTTGCTTATTTGGGTTAGTTTTGCTCTGCACTTTCTAGTTTCTAGAGAAAGGAACTTCGATTATTGATTTGAGACTGTTGTTTTCTAATGTAAGCATTTAGTGCTGCATGTTTCCCTCAGAACTACTCTAGCTACATCCCACGTATCTCTATATATTATATTTTTTGTTTTCATTTAGTTCTGTATATTTTTAATTTTCTTTGAGACTTATTTGACCCTTAGATTACTTAGGAGTGTGTTTTTAAATTTTCAAGTGTTTAGAGATTTTCCTATTATCTTTCTGTTGTTAAATTGTAATTGGTTTCATTTTGGCTTGAGAACATGCCCTATATTTTCAATTTCAATATTTTAAAAAAACTTGAGGCCTTGGATATGGTTTTTCTTAGTGAATGTTCCATGGGCACTTGAAAAAATGTGTTAGCTGTGAAAGTATCTAAATTGCATATTAGGTCCCTTCCTGGTCAGCATATCTAGAGAAGATTTTTCATGACCAAACCCTAACCAATAGGAAGGTAACATCCCACACTGTACAGCAACCCCTCCTGAAAATCCCTTTTTAACATTTCTGTCTTCTCTTCCCAAACCCTGTCTCAGCTGCTGCGCGGTTTCTGGTCTCTTCTCTTCCTCCCATGGTCCCGCACAGCCTTTGCAACCTCACTGGTGCCAGCCTCATCTTTCTTCCCAGATCACACGTCATACCCACTCAGCATCTCATAAAGAATTTTCTTTGTGGGCCGGGCGCGGTGGCTCACGCCTGTAATCCTAGCACTCTGGGAGGCCGAGGCAGGTGGATCGCTCAAGGTCAGGAGTTCGAGACCAGCCTGAGCAAGAGTGAGACCCTGTCTCTACTAAAAATAGAAAGAAATTATCTGGCCAACTAAAATATATATATAGAAAAAATTAGCCGGGCATGGTGGCACATGCCTGTGGTCCCAGCTACTCGGGAGGCTGAGGCAGTAGGATCGCTTAAGTCCAGGAGTTTGAGGTTACTGTGAGCTAGGCTGACGCCACGGCACTCACTCTAGCCCGGGCAACAGAGCGAGACTCTGTCTCAAAAAAAAAAAAAAAAAAAAAAGAATTTTCTTTGTGATTCACCCTCTTTAGAATGCAGAGGGTATGGTAAGTAGCAAATGACTTTAGCTCTCAGGGTTGAATTTAACCTCACTCTTGTATATGTGGTGCAGATGTCTTCTTGGACATCTGCCCTGAGGTCTAAACTGTGGGAACTGTCTTCTCTAGTCTTTCTAGAATCTTTGAATACCATGACATAATCTTCATAATCTTGGTGCCATGTGTTATTTTGAAATCTCCTGGTGATATTTCATAGCTCTCATGGAAAGCAAAAAAATACTGTAGCTAATTTGTTCTGCCTGATGTTAACAGCACAGGCTTAGGAGTCTAGAAACACCTGAGCCCAAATCTATTCTCTGCCATTTGATAACTACGCAAATATGATGGATCCTATAATCTCACATTGCTTTAGTCCTTGTCTGTTTCTTGGACATCCATAGAGCTATGAGGAAAAACCCGATAATGCATGATAAAACACTTGACATGTAACTGCTCGACAGATGATAGTTATTCTTATCATGTTTTGCTGTTGTGCTGTTGCCGTTATCAAAGCTGATGATGTTATGTGTCAGTATCTCTATGTTCTTCCTCTTTCTAGCTTTTCCTTTTCCTGGTCAGATAGCTACATGCATGTGTGAGAGCACTGACAGTTTCTGGGCATGCAGGTAGATTACATTTCCAGCCTCTCTTCCGTTTATGTGTGGTCATATTGCTGAGTTCTAGCCAATGGAATACAGACAGAGTGATATAAGCAATTTCCAGCCCAGCCCATAAAACCCTTCCATGAGCATTCTTTCATACTCTGTCTCCCTCCTCTTGGGTTGTGCAGTTGGGTACACTGTGATCTCGAATGCCAACCCTAGTGATGTCAGAATCACAATGTGAAAGTTGCTTAGGATTCTGAATTCATACTTGAAGGAGGATTGCCTGCCCATTAGTAGTCCTGATTTGTTTCACATAATCAAGAAATATACCTCTATGTGTTTAAGCTTGTTGTACATTTTGGAGTTTGTTTCTTATAGTAGCTGGAATTTTCTTAACTAACATAGAACTTAGCACCTTGAAGTGGGATGCTGACATACAAAAACCCAAAATATGTGCATTGTCTAAATGTTTAGGCAGCGGGCTGCAGAGAAACTGCGCTTAAGGTCTGGGTTGTCTAGAATTGGGGGTGGAAGGAGGAATGGACTGCGAAGGGGCACAAAGAATTTCTTGGGGGTGATGGAAATATTATGGGAGTTGTTTTAACAGATGTGTACAACTGTCAGGATTCATCAAATCATAGATGTTAAATGGATATGGTTTATTATACATTAATTATATATCTTAATAAGTTGTTTAAAACAACACCGCACATATATAGTAAACTCCCTGTCTTAGATCAGGATCCCAGACTCTGAGATGAAGATGAATGTGTAAGTGATTTATTAAGCAAATGCACTTAGAAAAAAAGCAGCAAGGGAGTCAGTGAGGCAGGACAGGGAGGGAGGAAGCCAGGCAATGGTGTGATCACAGGCAGAGTCCCTAGGGCAGCCTTGGCCTGATCCCACAGGGGTCTCTGACTCTGGGGTGTAAATTGTGCCTGAGTCAGTTCTGACTCAGACATGGGAGTTGGAGGGATTGCTCTGGCTCTGAACTTTGAGGGCAAGAGGCTCCAGTAGCCTGAGGGCAGGTCTGATAGAGTCACAGGTGCAAGCAGCTGGAAGCAAAGGAACACAGAAACAGAAAGGGGCGCCCAGGAATGGCAGGAAGGACTCGCCGGGGTCCTGCAGAGCACCACCACCAGCCATGACCGTAATACTCCCCTTCTAGAAGGAGGACTCTCTTGGTTGTGATGAAGTCACAATATGCAAGTGTTCTTCAGAACTGTTTTTTTAAAGAGAAGTGCAGAATTAAAGCAGAGATGTCTGACATACAAATAAACTGCTGAATCCTGGTCACCAGCCTCCGGAGTGGGATGGAAAGTCCAGAGCCAAGAGAAACACTCCACCACCCAAACCCTGAGGCCACCCCGCCATCCATAACCCTCAGGCCACATCCACAGACCTCTAGGGAGGAGCAGACACTGCTGGTAGGGCTGGGGACTGACACCTGATAGACCTGGGTTCCAGGACATGCCCCACCATCGTGTTGTCTGATCTTGGGTTTGTTGCTTAAAAAACTCACATCAGTTTTTCTGCTGTGAAATGATAAAACCAAATGCACTTACCTCACAGGGTCACTGAGATGAGGCATGGAAAGCCCTTAGGAGGGTGGCTGGCATGATGGAAGCGTGGCACCCCCACCTACCCACTTCCCCGCCACCCACAGCAGGCCCTTGCCCCTGTCCTCCTGGTCGCTGTCCTAGCTCACCACCCTGGGTCCATGCGTGCCCTCTGCTGTTAGGCACTGACGTACGTTTCCTCCACCCCCACGCTGGCTCTCTTATCTTTTCCAGAGCAGGGACCTCAGGACACTTTTGTATTCATTCAGGATTTGCACTGCTCAAAACGGAGGCTTTGATATGTTTCGAAAGTGCCCAGATTAACCTTGGGGGTGGGATGCACAACAACGTCCCCTGTGAAAACTGACGGTGTGCTCCTCCCACCCCATGTGGCTCTTCTGTCCTTCTGGCCACTGTGGTGTAGAGAAGCCTCTAGGACACCTTGTTATTAAATACTTAGCTGTGAACAAAGCAGAAATTAAATTTTCCCACATGATAAGAGACATTTCTGATTGTTATTTGGAGGGAAGGGAGCCATTAGCTAAAAGATCTATTATGTCTCTGTCTATATTAGTCAAACAGTAAAAGTTTCAGTTACACGAGGCACGTCCTAGAGATTTACTGGATTTACTGACCAGCGTAGCACCATAGCAGGTTGTTCTTAACAACCCTGTACCAGACACTTAAAAATTTGCTGAGAGGGGAGATTTTAAGTGCTCTTATCACAAAATAATAATAATAATAAAGAGGACAGGAGGAAACTATTAGAAGTGATGGGTATGTTTATGGCATAGATTGTAGTGAGCATTTCATGGGTTTATATTTATATCCAAACTCATCAAGTTGAATATATTAAACATGTATAGATTTTTGTATGTCAGTCACATCCCAATAAAGTGGTTTAAAAATCTATTATTCATTCACTCCTTTTATCTCTTGTTTCTCTTGTCTGTTTGCCTATCCCGTCTGCCCTGTCTCTGACACTTCCAGAAACTTCTTATAGCGTGAGATACTGTGAAAAATAAAGACTTCACCTATTTTGCGTGGCCGACGTTGTTCCAGTTTGTTCCTGTTTATCCGGAGCTGTGTTGTACTTGCATTTAATTAGGAAGTACTTTCCATAGCCTGGGGAGAAAACTGCATTTTCTGCATCATTTCTAAAACATTGTTCAACTTTTTTCCTCGTCATCATATTTGTTTCCTGAATTTGATACTAGACTTTTTTTTATGTTTACATGAAAGAATGAAAATGAGCAAAAGGAAACATACAAAATGTTTAGATCAACAACCAGTTAACTACACAATCCCTCTCAGAAGGGACCCAAGGGAGCGGCCGGGGTATATTTTGAAGCTTTTTTGAATATGCAGGTTGTGTTTGTCCAGATCTCCAAAGAGCAGACACCAAGCAGGTTTTATACATGTGAGGATTTCATTAGGGAACGT
>JAQIFY010002166.1:0-13555 GCA_028533085.1 Varecia variegata | reverse complement strand
CTACTTGAGCCTGGGGAAATGTCAACTTTAATTAAAGTAAATAGGGCTTGCAACACATACACAGCTGGGAATCGTGTCTGACTGCTCTAGACAGACTGGATAAACTCAAAGCACGTGTGATAGAGTACTCAGAAAGTTTATCTCAGTAGTGGGGAATATTTACCTATGAACCGAACCAAGCACTGCTTTAGACACAACTTACAAATTTAAATACCTGCAGTCCCTGATCCCTGGGTTGCAGACTGGTACTGGTCCATGGCCTGTTAGGAACTGGGCTGCATAGCAGGTGGTGAGCTGCGGGCCAGTGAGGGAAGCTTCATCTGTATTTATAGCCACTCCCCATTGCTCACATCACTGCCTAAGCTCTGCCTCCTGTCAGATCAGCAGCAGCATTAAAGTCTCATAGGAGCATGAACCCTACTGTAAATTGCACATGCGAGGGATCTAGGTTGCATGCTCCTTATGAGAATCTAGTGCCTGACGATCTGAGGTGGAGCTGAGGCAGTGATGCTAGTGCTGAGGAGTGGCTCCAAATACAGATTATCATTGGCAGAGAGGTTTGTGGTTTGACTGCACAGAGACCATAATAAATCAATTGCTTGCAGACTCATATTAAAACCCTATCAGCGAGTGGCAAGTGATAATTAAGCTGCATCTGGTGGCAGGCTTTATAGTGGCAAGTGAGCATCGTACTTCAGTTGTACAGCTGCATGTGATGGCAGGCTTTAAGTCAGAATCTGACATTTATTTCAGTCCATGCATGCCCCACCCCTTATTTTATTTACCACTTCCATCCACGCCTCTTTTCCACACTGAGCACTTGTCTCAATCACAGTTTTGGTAAGCCCACAAGCTAACCCTAGCAAAAATGAGTAAAAACATCACTGGAGAGCTTCTTTGAAAAGGAGGAAAGACCCAATGATGAGACAGCAGAAGACTCTAAGACTGCCAACAAAATGAGAGCTGCATTTAAAAGAAAATACCAAGAGTCCTACTTAAATTTCGGTTCATTGCAACAGGCGATTCACATTCTCCAAGCTCAGTTTGTATGATACGTGGCAACCGGCTATCCAGTGAAGCCATGAAACCTTCAAAACTGCTTCACCACATGGAGACCAAGCACCCTGCATTAAAAGACAAGACTTTGGAGTTTTTCAAAAGAAAAAAACATGAACACAAAGATCAGAAGCAATTATTGAAGGCCACCACTTCATCAAATGTGTCTGCACTGAGCATCATTCTTAGTGGCCAACTGCATTGCTAAAGTTAAGGAGCCCTTTACTATTGGTGAAGAGTTGATCCTGCCTGCTGCTAAGGACATTTGCTGTGGACTTTTAGGAGAGGCTGCAGTTCAAAAGGTGGCATGTGTTCCTCTCTCGGCTAGTACCATAACTAGATGAATTGATGAAATAGCAGAGGATACTGAGGCACAATTGTTAGAGAGGATTAATGAGTCTCTATGCCATGCAATCCAGGTTGACAAGTCTACTGAAATTGACAACAAGGCAACAGTGCTTGTTTTTGTGCAGTGTGTTTTTCAGGAGGATGTGCACAAGGATATGTTATGTCCACTTTTGTTGCCAACCAGCACACCACACCTGGAGAACCATTCAAGTCTCTGACTAATTACATACCAGAAAAACAGAATTTGTCATTTTGTGTTAGTATGCACATGGATGGAGCAGCTGCTATGACCAAACAGCTTTCTGGTTTCACTACTAGGGCCAAAGAGGTCACTTCTGAATGTGAGTCTACACATTGTATCAGCCATAGAGAAATGCTAGCTGGCTGAAAAATGTCACCTGAACTAAATAACCTTTTGCAGGATGTGATTACAATTATCAACCACATTAAAGTCCACACCCTTAACTCACGTCTGTTCACACAGCTCTGTGAGGAGATGGACGCAGAACACACATGTCTTCTCTCGTACACAGAAGTGAGATGGCTTTCTAAAGGTAGATCACTGGCCACAGTTTTTGAATTACAAGAGCCACTCCAGAGATTTCTTTTAGAAAAACAGTCACCACCAGCAGCACATTTCAGTGACACAGAATGGGTCGCAAAACTTGCTTACTTGGGTGACATATTCAACCTGCTCAATGAACTCCATCTGTCACTTCAAGGGAGAATGACAACTGTGTTCAAGTCAGCAGATAAAGTGGCTGTATTCAAAACCAAACTGAAATTATGGGAGTGATGAGTGAGCATTGGGATTTCTGACATGTTTCAAACAGTAGCAGAGATTTTGAAAGACACTGAGCCAGGGCCTTCTTTCTCCCATCTGGGTCATGATCATCTATCTTGGCTTTCAAA
Source organism: Varecia variegata (assembly GCA_028533085.1). Lineage (NCBI taxonomy): Eukaryota > Metazoa > Chordata > Mammalia > Primates > Lemuridae > Varecia > Varecia variegata. The sequence goes on along the minus strand of JAQIFY010002166.1, from coordinate 11,239 downwards.
AGAGTTTGAGCATTACTCCCCAACCACAAAAGACTCCCAAACTGGGAAGGAATGGATCCCATGACCCATTTGTGAATAAGCCAGATAAATTGACTTTGTCCATGCTAGAAGAGGATCAACGGCTTGAGACTTAGACTGAAAGAGGGGCGCTGCATTAGCACTGGCAGAGTATCTAATCAGTCTTCTTTATGAGAATGCATGAGTACTCCCTGTGAACCAGTGGTGGGCCATGCATATGAGAGAAAGCTATTGTGAGATTGACTTAGATCCCATAGAAAAGGGCTGCCTAGAGAGTAATGAACTGGAGCAGAGGAATGTGGAAGAAGAACAGATGCTTAAGATCTTTGTATCAGTCTCAATAGAGATGCAGTCACCCAAGTCAAGGAAGGCTGAATGGTGTACAGGATTCTTAGGACATTAAAGCACTCAAAAGAGAAAAGCAGTTGTAAATATCTGCAAATTTTAGAAAGTGAGCTGCCAGCTTATATGAGTATCAAATATATAAGAATTTCCCTGCTTCCCTGTTCTCTTCTCCATTCTGCTCACACACATCTTCCTCCCCTTGGGGTCTTTGTCCCAGCATGAGAAACCACTTGTCAGCCCACTCCCGAAGGAGACGCGAAAAGGCCAAATGGCGAAGTCAACCACTCTGTCTTTCCTATAGCAGCCTTTCAGCTGAAACAGATCTTACCTGGGGATGGTGGGGAAAGAGCTTATGTCAAATTAAGCTCAAAGTGTTTGAGTATTGTATAGAATTGGACTGTTTTCTAAGTTGAGAGGGCATGTGGTTTTCTTTTTTAATTGGAAGTGACCAGCAAACTATTTATATTGTACAGAAACATTTCAGAACCAGCTAACATCAGGGATGGAAGATTCATCAGACCCTGTTGAATCTACATAGGGCCTGTGGGAGACAAAGTTTCTTTATGATTATAAACCACTAATCATAACTTTGAAAGTTTTGTGATTCATTTAGTAAACAACAGATTGCTGATAAATTGTTAGAAACAGTTTAAGATTGCTTTTTAAAAGAGAATTTGAGAATAAAAACATGAATAATGTCAAGTAGTACAAAGTTAAGTGAACCTGATTTTTTACAATCCCTGTACAAGAGTATCAAAATGTTCCCTTGAACACAGGATGTCACTGATGCTGGCACTGCTGATGATAATGGGCCTATGAATGCAATTCTGTGTTTAACCAAGAACTTTATGTCAAAATGACCTTTAAATATTGTGAATATTTTCAATAAAAAGTTATACTCCTGTATAAGTACAATTGAAAGGATTTTAGTTCTTTCTACCTACAAATAAACACCTTTATTACTGTATATACTAATAATAGTAATATTAATATTGTTTAAAGTAATGTTTTCATAACTGTCCCCCATGAAAACCTGGGATGGCAGTCAGCAGCTCTGGATGTTTTTTTTTTTTTTTTTTTTGGCTCTGTTGCTGGCTTATGCAACGTAACCTCTCTTTTATACTTGTTAAAGACGTATGTCATAGCAGGCATATATATGGTGTACTTTCCCAATATCTAGAACTATGCTTTACCTTGAGCTTAAAAGAAATGTATTTTAACATTTAAATTTGCCTAGAAACAAGCAATTAAAAAAGAAGTTTAAAAATCTATTTACAGAGATATGCATGAAGTTTGCACAGAAAACTACACAAGTCTTCAGAGAGAAGTTAGAGAAGAGCTACATAAAAAAAGAGATTTACCTTATTTATATACGGGAAAGCTCAATATTTTTAAACTCTCAGTTCTCCTCAAATTGATCTATAGATTAATGCCGTCACAATCAAAATCCCAGCATAATTTTTTTGGTAAAAATTGGCAAGTTGAAAAGTGCTAGAGCAACTGAGTATTAATATAGGGTAAAAAATAAATCTCCTCTTCTATGTCACACAATACATAAAAAAGTAACTCCATAGGCAAATTGATAGAGGCAGAAAGTAGAACAGTGGTTACCAGAGGTTGGGGTAAGGGAGGAATGGAAAATTATTGTTTAATGAGTCCAAAATTTTAGTATGGGATAACGGAAATGAGTCCAGTGGTTTGAGTCCAGCATGGGCAACATAGTGAGACCCAATCTCTAAAAAAAGAAAAAAAAGGATAAAATGATATATTTTATTTTATGTATATTTTACCAAAGTTAATGAGAAAAAAGTAATTGAGGCTTTAAAAAGCAGTATGGCTCTAAAAGCATCCTCTAGTCCTAACTAATGTGTGCCTTATCAGGTAGGAATGGATGAAACCATTTAGCCTCACTTAAAGGCTTGAGATAAGAGATGGAATAAAAGGGTGCTTGGACTGGAAAGTATACATCATACTGATGTAATAAAAATGCATAGCAAGTATATGTTAAAAATGTGTGCTTAAACTGTGAGAAAATGAAATAGTATAACTTTCATTAGACCGATACCCTTGCAGCTCCCTAGAGATGTCACACGTGCTTTTTGCACAATTCCATCAGTGTCATTAATGGGAAATTCCTTCAATGATCAAAAATGTTTACTGATGGATATGTTTATTATCTGGATAATGGCGATGGCTTCATGGAGATATATGTGTCAAAAATTCATCAAATTATTCACTCTAAATATGTACAGTTTAATGTACACCAATTATACTTCAATAAAACTATGAAAAAATAATTCATGGTGGATGATAGACAAAAACATAAAAGCTAAAAATATAAAACTTCTAGAATAAAAGAAGAATATCTTTATGACATTAGGGTAGACAAAGATTTCTTAGGCAGAACACACACAAAAAACTAACAATAAAAGGGGAAAGGAAAAGACAAGATCTAAATGACAAAATAATGTGTATGCTACCAAAGGAATCATTAAGAATATGAAAATGTAAACTACAGACCTGGAGATAATATTTGCAATACATATATCTGATAAAGAACTAATGCCTAGAATACACATTCAAAATATCTACAACTCAGTAATAAAAATATCAAGCACAATAAAAACTGGCAAAAGATTTGACAGAACTTCCCCAAAGAACATACAACTGACTAACAACACATAAAAAATGTTTAATACTATTATTCATCATGGAAATGCAAGTAAAAACCACAAGAAATCGCTTCACTAGACTAGCTACAATGAAAAAGAATGGCAATCCCAAGGTTGGTGACCATGTACAGCACAGCCAGTGGAAATTCCATATATTGCTAGTACCATCACTTGGAAAACCATTCAGCAATTCGCTAAAAAGTTAAATATACCTACTCAGTGATCCAACAAATGCACTCTTAGGTATTTTCCCAAGAGAAATCAAAACTCTTTTTCCAAAAATATTTTTATAAAAATGTTTGTTATAGCTTTATTTATAATACTAACAACTGGAAACAAACTAAAATGTGAATGAGTAAACAAATAGTGGATGTTTGTATAATGGAACACTAATCAGCAGTATGAAGCAAAGTATGATCAAGTCACACGACAGCATGTCTGAATCTTACAGAAATCGTGTTGGGCAAGAGAAGCCAGGATTTAATATTCCATTTGCATGCAGTTATAGAACCAAAAAAAAACTGATAATAGAAATCAGATCAATGTTTGCCTGGCACAATTGTGAGTACACAGTTGCATGAAGAAACATTCTGAGGTGATAGAAATGTTCTCAATTCTAGTGGTGGCTACATAGAAGCATATGTTTGTTAAAACTCATTGAACTGAACATTTAACATCTTTGCATTTTATGCAAACTATACTTTGTCATGGTTAATTTTATATGCTAACTTGGAGGTGTTTTGGGATAAGGTTAACATTTAAATTGGTGAACTCTGAGTAAGGCAGATTGCCTTCCATGATGTCGTTGGTCATCATCTAATCATTTGAAGACCTGAATAGAACAAAAAGACAGGTATCCCCAAGCAAGAAGGAATTCTCTAGCAGACTCCCTTCAGACTTCATCTGCTCCATTGGCTTTCGTGGGTCTCCAGGCTTCCAGGCCACACTATGGATTTTGGACTTGCCAGTCTCCATAATAATAAATTAGTCAGATGGATAGATAGATATAAAATATGAATTTATCCTATTGGTTCCGTTTTTGGAGAGCCCTAATACATAGCTCAAATCCAGAAAACAACGTAGAGCAAACTCCCTAGAAACAATATGTTCGTTCTTTAAGGAAATCCTCCTAAGATAATAGATTTTATTCCAAGCTAAGTTTCAGAGTGCAAACTTCAGAGACTGTCAAAAATATTGTTGATGAAATTTTGTTTATGAATCTTGAATATTTTTACTACTAAGGTAATCAAATTTGGAGCTTCATTCAGCCAATCCCATCAGCTGACCCACCCCAACCTTCTCCTTCCTAAAGTTTCTAAGTCACTATCTTCCATTACACCTATTTCTCAGCAGCTGTTTCAGTTTGTCCTTACTCCTAGACCATCACCTTTACGGTTATACACCTTCAACAGAGCCTGCTGTTAGCCTATGAGCCGCTGGTGTCTCAGGAGGAAGCTCTTGGAGCACAAGGCCCCTTCATCTCAGAAGAGCCTGATGCCAACATCTGCCTCTCCAGAACTATATCCCTAAAATTTCTGCTCACCTGTTTGGTTTTAGCTACTGTTTCTACTGAGTTCTTTGGAATTTTACTCTATAGGCATAGCTCAAGAACCAGCCAACTACTTGAGATAAATTACCATGTGAATGTCTATACTCACTTTTCTGAAATTCTTCTCTCCAGGAATTTTTCCCTCAAGCCCAATTCATTTTCCCGGTACCCAAATTGTCCTTCTAAATAAAATTGATCATTTTCTGCTTGGGCTCTATTCCCATGAACTGAAAAGTGGAAAATATCTATGTAACACCATTTTTGCTTCCCTTCTATTAAGGAAAGGAACCCTATATCATGCTTTTCTTAGTTGCTCTCTAATGCCTTCTAATAATTGCTTTGAATAGTCTGTCCACATTTAATAATTGTTTTCAGGGACATCATGGTTAGAACTAGGGGAAGCAGAACAACCTTTAAAAACAAATTATATAAATTCACCCTCATCTTTAAAACCCTTTAATCGGTTCCCACTACACTTTGAACAAATTCAGATACCTAGCATTGACCTCAAAGGGGTTCATAATCTGACCCTTGCCAATCTCACCCAGTTCACCTAAAGCCACTGTCCCATTGTTTTCACTGTAATCTAGCCACATGTCTCTCCTTTTGGGTCTTAAAAACAAGCCCCTTCCTGCTTTAAGGCCTTTATTTTTTTATTATGTTTTTTAATTTATATATATTCATGGGGTACAAGTGCAATTTTGGTACCTTGCTATATTGCATTGTGACGAAGTCAGGGCCATCAGTGAAGTAATGCACCTTGTACCCACCAAGTAACCTCCTGTCACCCACCTCCCCAGCCTTCCCAGCCTTCCAGGTCTCCATTGATTTGCTATCCTCTCACCTCTGCCTGAAACACTGCCCTCTACTTCTTTTATTGGCTGATTTCTTCTCTTTTCCATGATTAACTTAAATGCACACTTCTCAGAGAGATCCTCCTTGCTTATATTACATAATTTCATATTACTTTGCTATTCACTATTTCTGCATACTGTATTTCTTTTATTTTTTGCTTTCAGTGTGTATCATGATATAATAAATCACTGGCAAAGTTATGCACAAAGAATTGGAGTAAGTGAACAAAATATAAGTAGGATTTAGCTATGCAGAGAAGAGGAGAATATGATCACAACATCTACAAAGTCAGTCTACAGAGACTTAGTGAGAATGTTATAGTTCATGAGAGGAAGATGAGAAAAGTGAAAAAAGGAATGGATGTGGGTCACATTCCACAGTGTCCTGGGTGATAAACTAAAGAGATTTGCTTTTACTCTATAATTAATTATACAAATGAGCATTAATTAGAACTTAAGGCCATTCTCTACCCAATTTTGTCCTGTTTTTCACTTAACAATATATTTCAAACCAATTTGCAAATCAATAAATATACATTGACAACATCATATTTGGTGGCCGCATTTATCATGTCCTACATGGAAGGACAACTAAGGTTGATTTGACAATTTGAACTACTATGACTAAGGTGTTCTTGAGTCCCTGAAAAAGGTATTTTGTGCATTTCTCTTATTATTTTTCAAAGGATAGATTCACAAAATATTAACACTCTGATTTAAAGAATATGTACATATTTAAGGCTTAATATTTTAATTATCATAGACTCTGAGACAGAATTTGCCAGTTTACAAATAACTGGCATCATGCAAGAGTGCCAGTGTCTTGCCACATCTTTTCCAATATAGTATATTTTTGGTTTTCAACATTTTTACCAATTTGGTGGAAAATAACACTTCATGTTCATTACAAGAGCAATTGAACCTTTTTTCCTGTACTCATTAATTGTATTTCAACATTTACAAACTTTTTGTGTACCTCAACCACTTTTTTATTTATATACACAATGTTTCCACTAAATTCAAATAACTTTGCATATCTCATTGCAAGTTTTGATTGACAGTCTCAAATTAACAATTAACAAACATGCAGGCTGGGCACGGTGGCTCACACCTGTAATCCTAGCACTCTGGGAGGCCGAGGCAGGAGGATCGCTTGAGGTCAGGAGTTCGAGACCAGCCTGAGCAAGAGCGAGACCCTGTCTCTACTAAAAAATAGAAAGAAATTAACCGGACAACTAAAAATATATAGGAAAAATTAACTGGGCATGGTGGCGCATGCCTGTAGTTCCAGCTACTCGGGAGGCTGAGGCAGGACGATCACTTGAGCCCAAGAGTTTGAGGTTGCTGTGAGCTAGGCTGACGCCACGGCACTCTAGCCCAGGCAACAGAGTGAGACTTTGTCTCAAAAAACAAACAAACTAACAAACAAACAAACATGCAATGATTGTATTCTTACCAATTCTTAGATCAAATTTGCTGGTGTGTCTTCATCTCCTTTTATGCATGCAGAGAAAATTAATATTTCTTTTTAAGAGATGGGGTCTTGCTCTTGCTCAGGCTGGTCTCAAACTCCTAACCTCAAGGGATCCTCCCTCCTCAGCCACCCAGAGTGGTAGGATTATAGGTGTGAGCCACCACACCCCAAAATTAACATTTAATGTTGTCTTTTGTTCTCAACTCTTTTGTACAATTAATAATGTTTTCTTTGTTTTCAACTATAAACTGTCTCCAAAGTATTTTACATATTTATTTTATTTTTGACTTGTAATTTTATTTTAACTTTTTCCCCTGTTAAGTATTTTGATTTCATGTGGTTAAATCTATGCCTTTTTCTGTATGGCTCCCCCTGTGGTGTCATATGTAAAAAGTACTTCCTTGTTCTAAGAGGCACTCAATGTTTTTAGCTATCTTAAAAATTTCATTTTTATGTATGGTGTAAACATCTAGAATTTATTTTGACTTACGGTGTAAAATAGAGGATTTAAGTTACTTCCTAATTTTCAGGCAATTATCACTGTATATTAAAAAATCTTTTTTCTCCATATCTTTAAGTATGAATTTTTAAAAATACTATCACATACATTACAATATTATGTATTATAGTAACATTGTTAATATAAAATATGTTAACATATTATATTATATTAATATATGTTAATATATTATATTATATTAATATATGTTAATATATTATATTAACATATTATATATTATATTAACCATATATTAATGGTTGGATACTTTCCAGACAGACCTCATATATATGAATATATATACACACACATATATATGAATACATATATACATACATATGAATATATACATATATACATGCATATGAATATATACATACATATGTGTATATACATATATACACACACACATAGAGTATATGAATTGAGTACACACACACACCTGGATCTGCTTCCAGGCATTTTACCCTGCTCCAATGATAAATCCATTAGTATTTGTAATAGTAATTCTTAATGACTAATTGTTAAATAAATAGAATTAAATTACATATTATATTAGTCATTAACTTTTTACTTAGTATTTACTTAGTAACTAAATTAAATAAGGTATAATATAAACATCCCAACTTTCCATATATATCTTAATATATGTTAAGATAAAGCATCTTTCATTATTTTTCTTTTGAAGAGTTATTGAATATTTTACATTCTTCTTAAAAGTGGTACAATATTAAATGATTATCTCAAACTACATTGGAAAAACAGTCACATTTGGTGCAAAAATGAGAGTCATTTGGAGCTTGGAATAAACATAAGGAAAGGAATATTTTCTGTCGACCTGAGATAAAAGTAGATTTTGAGGATTTGCTCAACTCTGTTATTATTCATCCTGTGCTGTATTGAGAAAACAGAAACCTTTCAGTAAATATTTATTGACTGATTGAAAAACATATTTGAAGGCATTTAAATTGTGAGCTATTTGTTCAAGCTATACAAATAAAATTACACAGATAAAAAATATCCCTTTATAATCTTTATGTCACATGGGTGTCCAATCAGTTTGAATCAACAATTAATACGTGTTTATTGGTTACTTGTAAAAATCCCAGTTGTTTTAGGATATAAAAAGAAGTAGAAGATATAATAAGTCTTTCATCTCTAAGAGTCTATAATCAAATCAGAGAAATATGTAAATGAGCCTTGAACCATTAGAAGAAAAATAAGAATTCCGAGAAGAGAGAAGTTTGCAATGTCCAGAATCTCATAGTTTCCCCTTTTTGCAGAAGAATGAATCCCTTTTTCATCAGGTATTCAGAACAAGAGGCAGGGAAAATGTCAATATGACAGAGTTTTTCTCCCCTAGTCCTCAGGAATACTAATGAAAGAACTCTGAACTATTCCCATAGAAGTAAGTAGACTTCTTAGGTCCTATGACAATTATTTTGTGCAGAATTCTCTTTGAAGATATATTCAACTGGAAAAAAATAAAACATACTTTAAATTGTTTACACATTTGGTATATTTTACTTTAAAATTTGGTATATTTTGTTTTAAAAAATATTTTTTTCTTCATTTCCTTTTTTTTTTTTTTGTAATTCCATATTGAGGTGCAAGAGGTTTTGGCAGGTATATCAACATAAGTATTCAATTCTGTATTCTCTTTTTAGTACTGCCCAGACATTTAGGTTAACTCTTTCCTAACTATCTATTTGCTTTAACTACCTAGTAGCATTATAAGCACAACATATGCTAATTAAGAAACAAGGAAAGAAAACAATATTAAATATACTTACGCCTACTGTGTGTTGCGCCTGTAGACTTGATGCTTGAGCAACTTCATGGGAACACACAGAGCAAGCCCTTAAATAGGTTTGACTTTTGGTGCAGTGGGCCAAGACACATGCAAGAACAAAATACAGTAGTTAACAAGCTAATAAAAAATGTATACCGAGACTCAAACTTAAAAAATTAGATGATGCTTGGTGGTATTATTCTTAATGTATGTATGTCATATACCCTTAAAATCTCTGTAACATTTCATGTCTATCTGGAGAATTAAGTTCAAAACAAAAAGCTTCACGACAGATGTGTCAACTTTAGCATCGTGTTTCATATTTTCTCCCAGAATGTTTATGAATTCTCTGCTCCATTAAGCCTTTACCATAATAACCTTAGAAGGCCCCATGAGAATATCCATTTTAGTGCCTGTTGATTGATATTTATACCTTTCAGCAACAAATGTTTTTATTTTGAAATTACTTATGAAGGGGTTAAACTAGTTCACCATATGCAAAAAATAAACACATATTTTTCCTCTGATAAAAAATACCAAGAAAATGAAAATAAACAGGTGGATTTATGTATATGTACCAAAACTTCACTGAAGCTTAGTGGGTTCTGCTTACAAAGCTACCTTAGTAATCAGGAGAGATCAATGCCAAATCCGTTTGATGATAGCAATTGATGCCAATAGTAAAGACAGTCAGAATCACGTCTCCAAGCATTTTGCTCCCTAGCTCGGTTGTCTAGCCTAGACAGGCACAGTTGCAAATACTGAACTTTCTCTGTCACTCTCTCTTTCCTTCATTTTCTCTTTTCTCTACAAATATTTTATAGAAAATGTATTACATGGCCTACTTTTGACACTCCAGTTTCAGTGACAAAATGAAATAGCCTCAGTCTTTCTCCTAGACCCAGGTCAAGACGAGTGCTCGTGAGCGCAGGTGTTCTCAGGAACTTTGTGGTTTTGATATGTGGTAATGATTGAGAATGAAGTAACCAGGGCATCTAACCCCCAAGTATCGCTTCTTGAACTCAGGGTGAATTGATCAGCAAGGTTCATGCTCCCAGGAAACCCCTGGGAACTAAAAGATAACAATTTATGCTGGTGCAGATCATTTCATAAGTTACAGCCTTGGTGTTTGTGGTTATTCTTCTGAGCAGTTTACAAAGAAGCTCATGGGAGAAAGGGAGATGCAAGGTATGAGACATAAAGTATCTAACAACTAAAACTTTGTCCTTTGAACTTCTTAACCCTTTGTAAAACTAATATTCTAATCTAAGTAGATAATTGAACAGTCTTAGTGATTAGAGTTTTGTTCATGGTTTTCTATTCCAGTCTACCCTTGCCTATAAGCTCTCCCAAAGGAAGCCTCAACAAATAGAACTTCTAGAACAAGTACGGCGTTCTTCATCAGCTAACGCGAATCAGCTTACACGTTTCTATTAATATCAAAATTATGACACTGAGCCACCATAAGGGTGGCAGCTCCTTGTTTGATGTTCTCTCCCCTTCCATTTATTGTGATTGTGATTCACATTTATTGGTAGTACTAGTTCATTGAGTTGGGAGAATTAAATGAATCAATACATTAATAGCACTTAGAACAGACTAAGCATGCAATAACCATTAGTGGGTTTACTCCTTTGCATCTTGCTCTGGCTGCTGTCACTGTGAGCATGTCTGCCTCTCCTTCCTGCTCCCTCACAAGCCTCCCCCCATCCTTTAGACCATTGCAGCAACAAACCTGAAGGCAGGTGGAAGCGAGGGGATGGGGATGGGGAAGGCACCACCTTCACCATTTAGACACAGGCGTGAAGTAGGTTCTCCCCAAAACCCCCCTGTGCAGTATTTTTTTTTTTTTTTTTTTTTTTTTGAGACAGAGTCTCACTCTGTTGCCCGGGCTAGAGTGAGTGCCGTGGCGTCAGCCTAGCTCACAGCAACCTCAAACTCCTGGGCTTAAGCGATCCTACTGCCTCAGCCTCCCAAGTAGCTGGGACTACAGGCATGCGCCACCATGCCCGGCTAATTTTTTCTATATATATTTT
>JAQIFY010002165.1:0-13555 GCA_028533085.1 Varecia variegata | reverse complement strand
CCTGCGCCTTCACCGCACCGCGTCGCCTGGGCTCTGAGGTCGGGTCTTCAGGCGGTGGCCGACGCACGGAGGGATGTCCAGAGCCTGGGTTTTAACATCGAGTTGCAAGTGATTTTTCCGTCCAGCAGAAGTGGACGGTTCCACCGAATGCTGGCTGCCCCTCACCCCTTCTCCGCCTCGCCGGGGAGCCCACGGGGTGCGTCGGCCGGCCGGGCACTGAGCGGGCGGGCGGGGAGGTGTGCGGAGGCACAGCCGTTACCAGACAGCGGCCTTCCCAGGAGAGCTGTTGGAGGGTAGGGTCTGTGTCCCCACATCTCGCGGGCCGGCCCCCCAGCAGGGGCTCGGTGCGATCGGGGCGGGGAAAGTGGATACGTTCACGTTCCTCGCGAGGGCCCCTCAGACTCGCCAGCGGTAAAGCTCGGGGGACCCTGCCTGCGCAAGTGCCACTGGTTTAAGACTCAGTTTTCCAGTGGTCGAATGGAGCTGGTGGTCCGGTTCTGAAGACCTGTCACTGTCATCGAGAGGATTCAGTACTTGCTAAAGCCCCGGACAGGTGTGAGTGGTATTGCTACAATTATCAGTAGACTGTCCTGTGCGGCGGGGGACGGCAAAGTGTCGGAGTATTTGAACATTAGCTTCCCAAGCCGCTGGCCCGGAGACTCTGGACAAATCACATAACAGCCTGAGATGGCTCTCTCAGCCTCAGTGTCACCACCTATGCTTAGTGGTGTTGGGTGCCCTTACCTCTTGGGAGGTGTGGTGGGCAGAATGGCCCCCATAGGTCCATAGGTGTCCACGTCCCAATCTCGGGAACCTATGATTATGTTATAAACGACATAGCATGTTTTGTAATAAGGAGTGCGTCACATTATGTGGCAAAAGGGACTTTTGCTGAGGTAATTAAAGTTAAGGATTTTAAAGTAAGGAGATTAGCCTGGATTATCCAGGTGGGCTCAGCCTAATCACTGAACCCTTAAAAGTGAAGAACGAAATATCAGAACCAGCAGGAGGCTGTGTGCAAGAACAAGAGAGAGGCCTCTAGGAGCTAAACGTGGCTCCCAGCGGACCACCAGCAAGGGAACAGCACTTCAGTCCTGCAGCCACAAGGCACTGGGTTCTGCCAGCTAAGACCAGACAGTTGACACCTTGATTTTGTCCTTGTGAGACCCAGAGCAGAGAAACTGCTAAGCCAGCCCGGACTTCTGACCTTCAGAATTGTAATTTGTTGTTTTGAGCCGCTAAGTTTATGGTAACTTGTTACAGCAGCAGTAGAAAACTTGGAGCTTAGTCTGCATAACATTTACATAGTGTTAAGGGAAACTCGGTGGTGAGCCCCCCGGGGTGGGTGAAAGTGGATCAAGACCCTCAAAGCTTTCCCCTGCCTTGTTCTCCTCAGGGCTTTCTTTTTTTTTTTTTTTTTTTTTGAGACAGAGTCTCACTCTGTTGCCCGGGCTAGAGTGAGTGCCGTGGCGTCAGCCTAGCTCACAGCAACCTCAAACTCCTGGGCTCAAGCAAGCCTACTGCCTCAGCCTCCCGAGTAGCTGGGACTACAGGCATGCGCCACCATGCCCAGCTAATTTTTTCTATATATATTTTTAGTTGGCCAGATAATTTCTATTTTTTTTTTTAGTAGAGACGGGGTCTCGCTCTTGCTCAGGCTGGTCTCGAACTCCTGAGCTCAAACAATCCGCCCGCCTTGGCCTCCCAAGTGCTAGGATTACAGGCGTGAGCCACCGCACCCGGCCAGGGCTTTCTTTTTAAACATTTTGGATTCTCTCTCTCGCTCTCTTTTTTTTTCCCTCCAGGGTGTTTGTTGCAAATATCTTCTCCCAATTGAGGCTTGACTGTTTTCTAAAAAATGGACTTTATTTTTTAGAACAATTTTAGGTTTATAGAAAAATTGAGAGGATAGTGCATTGTGTGGTTCGACTTTTCATTTTGATTATGGTTCCTTTGATAAACAATATTTTCGCTTAAAAATTTATCGTGGTAAAATATGCATAACATCAACTTACCATTTTAGCCATTTAAATGTCCAGTTCAATGCACAGTCACATGGTTGTGCAGCCGTCACCACCTTCCAACTCCAGAATTTTTCCATCTTCCCAGACTGAAGCTCTGTCCCCATTAAACACTAACTCCCTACTCCCCCTCCCCCAGCCCTGGGCAATTACTATTCCACTTTCTATCTTTATGAATTTGACTGTTGTAGCTTCTATAAAAATGAGGTAAAATTCATGTAACATACAATTAACCACTTTATACAATTAAGTGATATTTAGTGTATTTGCAATGTGCAACCACTAGCTCTCTCTAGTTTCAAAACATTTTTGTCATCCCATAAAAAAGTCCATATGTGGGGGGAGAAAGAATTCTTAGACAGTGATTAGGATATGCAGAAGTAAAAGTTTATTCATTTTCCAGAGAGAGATGGGGGTGGGGCATGACACACAGAGTGAGGAAAGAAATGTTGGGTGGAAAGGAAAGTTGCTTGGTACTTTTAAAGGGCGAAAATGGCTTTTTACCCCTCTGCTTCAGCAGACTGATAACAAAAGTGGCTGTGAGATGTCAGGGAGTTCTTTATTTATTTTTCTTTTTCTATGAGGCTGGGTTATCTGAGTTCTTGAAATCTGTGTTTTTTTGGCCGGAACTGAGGCAGAGAGCTAGAACAGGGAGGTTGCACCCCTACTGTCTGCTCAGGAACTTTTTCAAGGCTGTTCAAACAATACTCAAAAAACCTTTTTACAGGCAGTGAATTTTTGATGACAGTCTATTAGATAGTCTACCCCTTCCTGCCTTCTCCCAGAAACTTTTTCCCTTTTGGAATGTGAATTGAGCAGCTCTGGCAAATATTAATGAGGATTTATACTTTCTTTAGTTTTGCTCAGCTTCTTTTAATTGCTAGGTAAACATCTCTGTAGGAGAGATATTCATGTTACTAACCTTAGAGGCAAGGTTTCTGCTACTCTAAGTGGCTACCAGTTAGAAATTTATTTTCTTGTTAGCCCATCAGCAAGACTGTTCTTTCAGTACTCATTTAGTAATCACTGCATATCTCACCTTTTCTTACCCCTCGGCAACCACTAATCTACTTTCTGTCTCTATGCATTTACCTATCTGGGTATATCTATATCATATGTGTTAGTCCGGTAGGCTGCCGTAACAGAATACCACAGACTGGATGTTTTAAACAACAAAAATTTATTTTCTTACAGTTATGGAGCCTAGAAGTCCAAGATGAAGGTGCAGAGTTGGTTTCTCCTGAGGTCTCTTCCCTTGGCTTGAAGATGGCCTTTTCTCTATGCATGTACATCCCTGGTGTCTCTTCCTCTTCTTATAAGAACACCAGTCATATTGGATTGGGACCCCACCCCTATGACCTCACTTAACCTCAATTACCTCTTTAAAGGCCTTGTCTACAAATACAGTCACATTGGGGGTTAGGGCTTTAACATATGAATTTGGGGGTGTATACATTTCTGTCCGTAACATTATATAAAAAGAATCATACAGTATGTTTTCATTGGCCTAATATTTTGGGGGTTCATCCAAGTTGTAGCATGTATCAGCACCTCATTCCTTTCAATAGTTGAATAATATTTTATTTTATGTATATTCCGTAATTTGTTATCCATTCATACATTGATAGCCGTCATTTGGGTTGTTTCCACCTTCTCGATATCATGAATAGAGCTGCTATAAACATTCATGTTAAGATTTTAGTTTTGATGAAAACAAAATATCAAGTTTTATTTTTTGCTTTGTTTCTTTTTTATCTTGTTTTAGGAAATCCTTTCCTACCCTGAGGTTATAAATATTTTCCTTTATAGTCTCTAAAATATTTAGTGTTTAGTTTTTCATATTTGTGGGTTAATTCATCTAGAAATGATCTTTGTGATGTTTGAGGCAGGTATCTAACTGTAATTTTTCCCTCATATATAGCCAGTTGTCCTAGCCCTACATACTGAGTATTTTATCTATTCCTTCTGGTCTGCACTGTAACTCTGTCATGTGTTGAGTCTGTATTGGCTCGTGTCTGGATCTGGGCTGTCTACTTTGTTCCGTTGGTCTCTGTGTATCTCTGGGCCATGACTACATTGAACTGATTACTACTGGCTTTATAATAAGCAAGGATATTTGGTAAAGAATGGAAAGTCTCCCCACCTGGTCCTTCAGGAATGTCCCAGCTCTTCTGCTTGTCTATCTAAATTTTGGATTAGTTTTTTTTTTTTAAGTTCAACCAAAATAATCAAAACAGACCCACCTGATAAGATTTTTATTGGGATTGCATTGACTCACTCGACCACTTTGGAGAAGTAAAATACTAATTCTGCCAATCTATTTAGTTGTACTTTAGTGAATTTCAATCTAGTTTTATAATTTTATGCATAAAGGTTTTACATATATTAAAATTTTGAACATATGTTAAAATTTTCCAAGTCACCATTTGTACTGAATTGACTAGCATCCCTCCAAAATTCATGTCCACCCAGAAGGTCACAATGTTACCTGATTGAAAATAGGGTCTTTCCAGATGTAATTAGTTAAGATGAAGTTACACTGGGTTAGAGCAGGCCCTAAATGCAATGACTGGTATCCTCATGTGAAGGCCATGTGAAGACACAGGGATGGGGAAGAAAGGCACGTGACAATGGAGGCAGATTGGACTGATGCAGCCACAAGCCAAGGAATGCCATGGATTGCCGGCAATCACCAGGATCTAGGAAGAGGCCAGGAAATATTCTTCCCTAGATCTTTCGGAGGGTGTGTGGCCCTGGCGACACCTTGACTTCATACTTCTGGACTCCAGAACTGGACTTCAGAGTAAATTTCTGTTGTTGTAAGCCACTTAGTTTGTAGCAGTTTGTTACAGCATCCCTAGGAAACAAATACACCATTAAATTTTTATTTTTATTATAAACGGTACCTTTTAGAAAATGTATTTCCTCTTTGTTCCTGGTAAAGAGAAACACTACTGACTTTTATGAATTGACTATTTGTCTAGAAATCTTGAAACTCTAGAAGCTCTATTTTTAAAATTATTTTTATTTTTGTACTTTTTTAAATCTCTAGAATTCAGATGTTAGGATAGAACTATATTATTAATGCTAGCAATTTAGGTTCCTTTGAATCTGTGATGTCTCAAAAACATCATATTACTGGAATGTAATGACAATAGTTGTGGTGGTTTTTAGAAAAAAAATATGTCCACAAATTCTTTGCTGCTCCTCTCTTCCATAGATGGAGCTTAATTCTCCCCTCCTAGAGTGAGCTGGATTTGCTCCTAACAAATAGAATACAGCAGAAGTGAGGGTGTTATAAAAAGACTGTGGCTATCACGTGGGCATTCCCTCTCTGGGATCATGCCCTCTGGAGGAAGCAGTTGCCATGTTGTGAGCTTCCCTAAGGAGAAGTCCACACAGCAAGGAGTTCGTGTTGGACAACTGTATCAAACTTCCATTCAGGCCGGGCGCTGTGGCTCGGGCCTGTAATCCCAGAGCTTTGGGAGGCCAAGGCAGGAGGATTGCTTAAGGCGAGGAGTTTGAGACTAGACTGGGCAACATAGGGAGACTCTGTCTCTACAAAAACTTAAAAAATTAGCTGGGTGTGGTAACATGCACCTGTAGTCCCAGCTACTTGGGAGGCTGAGGCAGGAGGATCACTTGAGCCCAGGAGTTGAAGGCTGCAGTGAGCTATGATGACGCCACTGCCCCCCAGCCTGAGCAACAGAGTGAGATCCTGTCTCTACAAAACTAAAAAACCCAACACAACTTCCATTTGGAAAAGGGAAGAATGGGAAACACTTGATATCTCTAGGCTATGGGTATTATCAAAAGCCACCAGGCAGACCAGCTTGGGCAACATAGCAATACCCCATCTCTACAAAAAATTAAAAAAAAAATCAGCCAGGTGTGGTGGCTCCTGCCTACATTTCTAGCTACTCAGGAACCTGAGGTGGGAGGGTTGCTTGAGCCCAGGATTTCAAGGCTGCAGTGAGCTGTAATCATGCCACCTCACCCCAGCCTGGGTGACAGAGTTGAGACCCTGTCTCAAAAGAAAAGGCCACCAGGCAGAAAGTGCAAACACTCCCAGGTGAGCCCATATAGCATCTGGTTTTCTTTCTAGAAGGAACTACTTTGCTCCTTTCCTCTGGGTCCCTGGCTTTTGACTCAGGGAGCCTCTTCCTTACCATCTTCCCAGGCCGCGTATGAAACATGCCTTGGAAAGTGCCCCCTGCT
Source organism: Varecia variegata (assembly GCA_028533085.1). NCBI lineage: Eukaryota > Metazoa > Chordata > Mammalia > Primates > Lemuridae > Varecia > Varecia variegata. The sequence goes on along the minus strand of JAQIFY010002165.1, from coordinate 7,316 downwards.
GGGGGCTTTGCAGCGCCTGAAGCCTGCTTCCTGCTGGGGCAGGTGACCCAGCTCAGGACTCCCTCAGGGGCTGAACAACCCCGGGTTTTAGCAGACCCTGCTTGGAATGTCTTTGGCAACATAATTTCTTGAAAACCTGAGGATGCTACCTGTTTACTTTTAGTCAGTCCCAAAGTACAGGTGATCACAGCCGAAAATCTTGTGAAGTCTCTAGTTTTTTATTTATTGGGCTCTGGGCTCTGTCCTTCCCCTACTCATCCATGTGGAACAGGTGGCTTTGAAGGAGTTGTAATCTGGTCTTTGCCCACTTGGCTAGTGCCCACTATCTGGAAAAAAACCTTTAATGGAAATGCTTGAGAAAGGCTCAGGCCTCAATCCTGGCTCCCTCTTGGATGGCTTCTTCTGGAGCCATCTCTTTTAACTGTTTCAGTTTGGGACACAGAACCCTTGCTGTTGTCAACCCTGTGAGGCCCCAAATGACCAGTAATGGTGGCTTCTCAGATCGCCTTCAAAAAAGCCACTGCAGGAAGCATAGTGGAATGACAACCTCCAGCTGCCACATCTTCAGCTCTTCATGGTGGTCATGCCAAGGCCATGCCCATCCTGCCTCAGACTAAATTCAGGACTAAATTTACCAAGCCTGTCACTGCTGTTTCTCCCATTGATGAACCAAGTCAAGCTCAGCCTAGGGTGCTGTTCTTACTAGTTTCCAGTAATGCTGTCCAGGCCTCTCCACCCCCACACCCATTCCTGGCTGGGCCTGTAGGATCTGGTGAGCCATTGCCTGAATGTACCTGACTTCTTGGAGAAGCCCCATCCTACCTGACCTTGTCCTTTGATGGTTCCCAGAGAATAGTGCCATTTTGTCCTCAGGCCTGTGAAGGGAAAGCCACTTGAGTGTCAGGAGTTGGGTCAGTGTTCTCCCCTGACCATGCCCACATCATTCCTTGCCCTCCCTCTCATCCAAAGTTGGCACTCCTTTGGAGCGCTCACTGGCCATCTGCCTGCTCCCCCTCTTCACCTTTGTCATCCTCCAGGGGACTGTCCCATTGTGGTCCCATTGTTCACTGCAGACGCTGGCACCTGGCTCCTGGCCTTCCCCTGAACCCCACGTCCTGCCATCATCCTGGGCAAGTTCCATGCTTACACAGCCACCAGTCCCACTCCTGGGCCTCCCTGTGTCCAAGGAGCTCCTCCACACCCCTGGCCACTCATCCCAGGGTGACTTGGGGCTTGTCACCTCAAAACTGCCCTACCTCCACAATGCTGGAAAGCCCTCCTATTTTCTGCCACATCCCCATCCTTGCAGGTGATACTTCCAGTATAGCTACTAACACATTTTTTTTTTAACTTCACTGGGGCCTCAATTCACTTTACCAGCTACTTTCTTCTGTTGCTGTCCTGCTCACCGCTCATCTGTTCACAGTACACAGTCCATTGTTGCAATAATGTCTTTGTCAAAACCCTAACCCCCCCTTTTTTTTTCCTGGCAAAAATGCAGCCCTATTGAACCCAGTTGTCCCCTTCATCTGTGTCTGCAGCAGTTTAGTGCTATGAGGCACCATCACCAACAAGACTGCAGAAAAGCCCAGGCTTGGAGGAAGTCTAGTCGCAGCTGTTAAGAGTTAGCAAAGAGTAATGTGAATTATTAGGTCACTAAATATGAAATGTCCGATTTCAAATCACAAGTTTAGTTCATTATATCTCAAACAAGAAGCAGTACAATTAATCAAAGTATGCACATAAATCATCAACACAGTTTTGCCATCTTGTTTTTTTTTTTTTTTTTGGGGGGGGACAGAGTCTCACTTTGTTGCCTGGGCTAGAGTGAGTGCCGTGGCATCAGCCTAGCTCACAGCAACCTCAAACTCCTGGGCTTAAGCGATCCTACTGCCTCAGCCTCCCGAGTAGCTGGGACTACAGGCATGCGCCACCATGCCCGGCTAATTTTTTCTATACATATATTTTTAGTTGGTCAGATACTTTCTTTCTATTTTTAGTAGAGACGGGGTCTCGCTCCTGCTCAGGCTGGTCTCGAACTCCTGAGCTCAAACAATCCGCCCGCCTCGGCCTCCCAAGTGCTAGGATTACAGGCGTGAGCCACCACGCCTGGCCAGTTTTGCCATCTTAACAGTAGCTTGTTCATGCCAGCAGCAAAGAAGCCTGGAGAGCAAGTGGCGATAAAATCGTGAAAGGCATTTTCCATAGCCTGTTGAGAATTGAATATTTTTCCTTGCAAGAAGTGGTCCAAAGCCTGGAAGAAGGGGTAGTCGGTGCAATGTCTAGTGAATATGGTGGATGACAGAGAGTTTCCAAGTCCAGCCTCTGTAGTTTCAGCAGAGTTGCTTTTTTGCAACATGTGGTTTTGTCAAGAGGATTGGCCTGTCCCTATTGACCAATCTTGGCTGCTTAATCACAAGCACCCTCATCATTTCATGAGTTGCAGTAGACAGCCACTGTAATCAATTGACCAGGTTTCATGAAGCTGTGGTGGATAATACCAGCACTGGACCACCAAACAGACACCATTAGCTTTTTTTTTTTTTTTATGAATATTCGGTTTTGGAGTGTGTTTCAGCACTTCATCTTTATCCAGCCATTGTGCTGAACACTTGAGATTGTCAAAAAGAATCCATTTTTCATCACACATCACACATCACAATACAGTGAGGAAATGGTTTGCTTTTATGTCGTGACAGCAAAGAAAAGCAAGGTTAGAGACAATTTCTCTGCTGACACTTGTTTAATTCATGCGGTACCCATCTGTCCAGCTTCTTTACCTTGCCGATATTTCAAATGGTCCAATATTGTGGTAATAGTAACGTCAAACCTTGCTGCTAATTCACATGTAGGTTGAGATGGATTCGCTTCCACTACAGCTTTCAGCTCATCATTATCCACTTTGGTCTCCCACATGGCTCATTTTCAAGATTAAAATCACCAGAATTGAACTTCTGGAACCATTGACATATTGTGCATTCATTAGCCACATCCTTCCCAAACACTACACTGATATTTTGAGCAGTCTGTGAAGCATGGGTTCCATGATGGAACTCATATTAAAAAATTGACACAAATTTTTGACTTACCCATGGTTTCACAAAAGTTGCTCTAAAAAAAATTTGAAAGATAATCCCAAGTCAATAACCAAGCATTTTAAATAATGAGGATGTACCTTCAGAATAAAAATAAAATAAGAAGTGTCAAAGTGAAAATGTCAGAGATATCAACTGTCAAACTTAACACTTAAGGAATTGGACATTTTATACTTAATGAATTAATAGTTTGGGAATGATAGAATGGAGGATTTTGTGAACCATGGAGTAGAGAGTTTGAAGGCAGGAGGAAGGGATGGGGATCTAAACCAGGAAATAGGTACCATAGAGCATCATGGGGAGCAGAGGAGGAGAAGAAAATGTAGTTGATGAGGGTAGCATCTAACATATTTTGGGCAGTGACTGAAGCAAGCCCTGGATGGGTTTAGATTTATCTGGCCACAGTGTTAGCCAGGGTAACAAACCCCCATTTATCTCTGGAAATGGTGGAAACTCAACCCACTGCATGTTTATCTGCTGCCTGGAAGGGGAGGGTGGCCAGGGCCAGGGATTTCAAGGTGGGCTTTCTTTCACCTTGAAATCATCAGAGGGCAGAGGAAAGTGAAGAGCTACAGGTGAAAAAGTGAGACAGGAGATCATCTGCTGGACAATGGCCCCTGGGCATCGGGAGGGATGTGATCACAAATGAGGATACAGGCCTTAGACAGAGGGACAACCCTTTCATCAAAACCCCAGGAAAGGAAGAAAGGATGAAAATCACTGTATCAGTCATCTTAATCTGGGCTATGTCATAATAAACAATCCTCAAATTTCAGTGGCTTAAAACAACCAAGGTTCTTCTTTGTTTGTGCTACATGCTCATCGTGGATTGGCAGGGGAACCACGCCATCAAAGCAACACAGGGGATGATCAACCACTGTCTTGAATGTTGCTGGTCTCTGTGCCGGAGGGAAGAGAGCTCAGAGGGTGTCACTTTGGAGGTTCTGGCATGGATGTGACAGGTATTGCTCTTCTTCGAAACTCATTGGCCAGAATTAGTCTCATGGCCCACCCAATCACAAGGGGCCAGGAAGGCCAAACTACCACGTGCCTAGAAGGCAGAGAATTGGAATTTACTGGGTGAACAGCACTAATGACCCTCACAGCATTTCATCCTGAAAAACTTTATTGCCAGAAGTCATACAGAATTCCAGGGCTGGAAAGAACCTCGGAGACAAGCCAGTGTAGGCCCAGGTCACCGAGAACAGCAGCAAGATGACTGGACACTGTCTCCTGTCCCCCTGCCCCTGAACTCCATGGCAGCCTGGCACTGCTCTGAGGTTTGTCTTCCCCAGGATTAGGAATTTTGGAGTGTCCTCCCTCACCCGGGGACAGACATTTGTTAATGCTTTTTGCACCCCCAGAGTGTTGATTCTGTCCTCAGCTGTTGCCAGTTCTACCATGATGTCCATCAGAATTAAATTTGCTTTCTTCCAAGGGGTCATCTCAGCTGATGGAACACCCAGATGCAGAAGCCTCTGTAGTACTTTGTGGTCTCTTCAGCCCAGTTCTGACCTGGTTTGGGCCCAGCAGCTTTTGAACATTCTCCATACTTAGCCTGCACCTCTCATGGGCACTTCTGTTACGTACCTTGTCTATCTCCTCCTGGATGCCTTTCCTCACCTCCAAGGTTAAGTGACACCTCAGTGCTCCCACAATCGCCTTGCTTCCTTGTGTGATAGCACTTTGATGAGGACACTTGTCATACCCAAAATACCGTAATACTGAACAAAGATAGGTCCCAGCTTGAGGTAGCCTCTGCAGTGTCAGGAACCCATCTGAGAACCCCACCAGGGCTTTCTGCACAGTGTTCTGTGACCTCTGGAGGACACCCAGGAAAGGGACAGAGTGCCTGAGGCTCATGAGAGATATATGGAACATTAATAATAAAAAATTATGGAGACTCCAGCCAATTAATGAGTATGTAGCCATGTAAGACTCTCAAGAATGGATCCTTATCACACTCTTCGCTTAGAAGATGCAAGATTCGATGGTTCCTCCAATTCCTGGCAAGCCAGGAGGAAGAACTTCAGGAGCTGGGGCAACTGGGAATTGGTGGCTGCACTGCAATTGTGATGAGAATCACAAGAAAGAGGAACTAAGGAGTTAATGGAAAGAATTTAAGTCAAGTTTTCAAACTTTGGTGTAAGAATCACCTGTACAGTTAACACTATGCAGCCTTAAAAAAAAAAAAACAAAAAACGCAGATTTAGATGTTTAGATAGAAAAAGGCTTCCAAGCTATATTTTCAGGTAAACAAGTAAAGACATTAACAGATTATATAATGTACTACACCGTTTATGTAAAAAAAAAAAAAAAAAGATGGGGAGAATTTTACATGTATGTTCAAACAGTTAATATCTGTAAGGAAATACAAGAACTTGTAAATGGTTGTCTCTTGGGAGGGGAACTGGGAAGCTGGGGAGAGAGGAAGGTTCAGTTTCGTATCTTTTGAATTTTGTGTCATTTATATTACCCATTTAAAAAATCAACTACCCAATAAAATGCATGTTATCCTGTAACAGAAAAAGGGCACTGGTGGAGAATTGGTGAAATCAGAATAAAGTCTGTAGTATAGTTAGTAATACTGTACCAATGTTAAATTTCTTAGTTTTGGCAAATGTACCAAACGTATCTTTTTTGGTGGTTGCTATTTTCTGGCTCTTAATTCCATTCTACCCATTTCTCCCCACTCTGTGTGAAACTCACACAGAAAACTCTGACCCTCTAGCATTTTCTACACTGTTTCTTGTGCCTATCATGCCTCTCATTCTCTTCTTGACTTTGGAAGCTACACTCATCTTTCAAGGACAAGTTCACCACTTACTTGTTCTGGAAACTTTCCTAGACCACCTTCCCTTCAGTGCTCGTCTAAGACATGGTATCCATTCTATGAGCTTGTGACGTGATTTTTTTTTTTTTTTTTTGGACAGGGTCCTTGCTCTGCCACCCAGACTAGAGTGCAGCGGAATCATTATAGCTCACTGCAACCTCAAACTCCTGGGCTCGAGTAATCCTCCTGCCTCAGTCTCCCAAATAGCTGGGACTACAGGTGCAAGCCACCACACCCAGCTAACTTTCCTGTTTTTTGTCGACAGGGGGTCTCGCTCTTGTTCAGGGTGGTCTTGAATTCCTGACCTCAAGCGATCCTCCTGCCTCAGCCCCCTAAAGTGCTAGGATTACAGGCATGAGCCACCGTGCCCAGCTGACACATGGTTTTGTTTTAGATTTCTGTCTACCAACTAGATTCTCCAGGATGCAGACTCTTAAGATTAAAACTAGATATGCACGTAAATTTTTTTTAGGGATTAACGCCTGTAGAAGGGAAGGCAAGCAAGATCAGGCAGAAGCAGCAGAGCAGTGATGCAGTTCTAACAAAAGCTTCAGAACCCGTAGGGAACTCTGAAGCCCAGATGCCCTTTGAAGGTGTCCCAAATTATAGTAAGAGGGATAGGGACCTTAGACCTCCAGTCCACGAGTCACTGGATATGGGCCACTCAAGAAAGGGGGCATAACTTTGGCTAAGGCAGCTCTCTTTTGCAGAGGCACTTCCCAAAGAGGGCCAACTGAGTCATCGGTCAGCCACACTTCTAGCAGCTACGGGGAGTTAAGTGCTTCATTCCTGGAAGGGGGGTGGTTTCCTCACCCCACTGTAATTTTATTTTATCGCTACATTCCCAGTGCAAGGACTAGAATATAACATTCTAACTTGAAAGACTGAAGGTACTCTGGCTCTTTGAGGGCAGGGGCCTGGATCACAGGATTACATGCAGTTCCTTTCTACTCTAAGAACCAAATACGTTCTTCCTCACCTGGTTCCCATGATAGCATACAGAAATAAAGCTCCCCTTTGCTTAGGCATACTTAGAGCCTGAGAAACCGTAAGTTGTTCACCCCCCATTTGGCAATGAGAACAATCTAGTGGAAAGCAGATTTCATTCTTAAAGTAATAACATTTCTTAATAACTTTTTAGATCTTTTGTCTTTTCAAGCAAATGAATACCTTTATTAACATGGTAAGTTTTTTTTTTTTAAACATGGTAGGGTTTTGACCTCAAATACTTGTCAGGTCTGCTACTCAAATGAACTTATAGCTGGACAACGTATGAACTTTGAAGATGCCTCTTCCCAGTCCAGTTTAGGGTCCAATGCAGACGATTCCATGCTTTCCGCCCCTATCCCCTCAAGGGCTTTTGCAAACATCTCTTCCATTTTATGCCC
>JAQIFY010002164.1:0-13556 GCA_028533085.1 Varecia variegata | reverse complement strand
CGTCAGCGGGGCTGCCAGGGAAAAACCCATGAATTCCTGGGGGTTAGTGGTGGGGAGCCTGTTCCCACAGCAGGAAGGTTGTGTTGGCACCTCCTGTGGTACAGGGACTAGGTCCCTCTCCTTTTCTTTTCTTTTTTTTTTTTTTTTTTGAGACAGAGTCTCGCTTTTGTTGCCCAGGCTAGAGTGAGTGCCGTGGCGTCAGCCTAGCTCACAGGAACCTCAAACTCCTGGGCTTAAGCGATCCTACTGCCTCAGCCTCCCGAGTAGCTGGGACTACAGGCATGCACCACCATGCCCGGCTAAATTTTTTCTATATATATTTTTAGTTGGCCAGATAATTTCTTTCTATTTTTAGTAGAGACGGGGTCTCGCTCTTGCTCAGGCTGGTCTCGAACTCGTGACCTCGAGCGCGGCCTCCCAAGTGCTAGGATTACAGGCGTGAGCCACTGCGCCCGGCCCCTCTCCTTTTCTTGAAGTCCTTACAGCTCATAGGGCCAGCAAATCCAGAGGAAGGAGATTGGTTCCTTTTGGAGGAGAGACTTCTTTAAGGAGGGAGTCTTTGATCTGGGCTTTGGTGGGTGAACAGGGTCCAGACATTACAGGTGACACAAGACTGCAGGGAAAAATGACTGTGGTTTTACCTATTTGCCTGAGGTGTTGGAATACCTTGTTTTATCTCTGGTGAGGTAGCTTAGGCATGTGGGGAAGATAGTGTTTTCATTCCAGTGGCTTGTTTTATCAAGTTGCATTAATAGACATTTACAGGAAATTCGATGTCCATCTGTATATGATGAGGTCATAGATGGGACAGGTGCCATGCAGAGACCAGGAGGTGGGGTGGCAGCCTACCTGAAGGATCAGGGTTGGGGGGCTCTGGCGAGGCAGCAAAGGCAGAGGGAGTCTGTATAGTGTTTGCTAGTATCACTGAGGGCCTGGCCTAGCTGGTCTCAGAGGCGCACGCTGGGAATTCGTGGAGGTGAGATTGGCCTATCGGGCATTGTCGGGGGCTCCAGCTGCACAGGGTGAGGTTTCTCACAAGGGGCACCACCCCTGTTAGAGCGCTTCTGCTCTAACACATCAGGTTTAGCTTTTCTTGAATTAATTTTAACTAGTTCATTTTAAAAAATTATTATTTTGTCAAGATTTACATTTTCCCAGTTCCTAATTATTCCTTCCTTCACCATGCCCGCCAAAAACCAAAATCTCTTAGAAAAAAGAGTCTGCTCTGCACAGGTTCTCTCTTGGAGCTCCTGAGCCTGTTAGACCAGTTCCTGGGGAGACCAGAGCATAGACTGAGCCATACATGTCCCCTCTGCAGAGCCTGGGCCTGGTGGACAGGAACAATGAGCCGCTTACCCACGCCATGTATAACCTGGCCTCCTTGCGAGAGCTGGGTGAGACCCAGCGCCGACCGTGTACCATCCAGGTGCCCGAGCCCATCCTCCGCAAGATAGAGACCTTCTTGAATCATGTAAGAGGGCCCTGCCTACATCTTTCCCTGCCCCCCCAAACCCCACAGTCTGTTTGCATCTTCTCTAGACTGATGGCCTCCACCTGCGACAGGCAGTAGTAACTCCCCATTTTCCCCTGCCCTGAGCAGCCCAGTCTTGCACACGAGGGTATCAGGGCAGTCACGGACTGAGTCCTCTGCCCAGCAGGTTGGGCCGTAACATCTGACCCAGGTGAATCCTGTGGAGGGGCTGGTTGTATATGAATGAGGAAAATGGTATTTCTCTTTCACTATTTTGCTTGCCTCCCCGCCCCCCAGTACCCCATCGACAGTTCATGGACCTCCCCAGAGCTCCGGCTGCAAAGTGATGACATCTTGCCCTTGGGCAAGGACTCAGGGCCCCTGAGTGACCCTATCACAGGCAAGCCCTACATGCCCCTGTCAGAAGCAGAGGAGGTGCGTCTGAGCCAGAGCCTGTTAGAGCTGTGGCGGCGGCGAGGGCCAGTCTGGCAGGAGGTTCCTCAGCTACCTGTGGACCCACATCGGGACACCATTCTCAGTGCCATTGAGCAGCACCCGGTGGTGGTCATCTCTGGGGACACAGGCTGTGGGAAGACCACACGCATCCCCCAGCTGCTCCTGGAGCGCTATGTGACCGAGGGCCGCGGTGCCCGCTGCAATGTGATCATCACCCAACCTCGCCGCATCTCAGCTGTGTCTGTGGCACAGCGGGTCAGCCATGAACTGGGCCCTTCCTTGCGCCGGAATGTGGGCTTCCAGGTGCGGTTGGAAAGCAAGCCCCCTGCCCGAGGTGGGGCCCTGCTCTTCTGCACTGTGGGCATCCTGCTGCGGAAGCTGCAGAGCAACCCCAGCCTGGAGGGCGTGAGCCACGTCATCGTGGACGAGGTACACGAGCGGGACGTGAACACAGACTTCCTGCTGATTCTGCTCAAGGGTCTGCAGCGGCTCAACCCAGCCCTGCGGCTGGTGCTCATGAGTGCCACGGGGGATAATGAGCGTTTCTCCCGCTACTTTGGTGGCTGCCCCGTCATCAAGGTGCCTGGCTTCATGTACCCTGTCAAGGAGCACTACCTGGAGGACATCCTGGCCAAGCTGGGCAAGCACCAATACCCACACCGGCACCGGCACCATGAGGTGAGGGATACTCCCACCCCATTCCACCCAGGGCTCTGGCCTTTCCTCTGTGGATTCCCCTCCTCCCTGTCCCTGTGGCTTGGTGGCTTCAGTTTCCTTGATAGAAACGGGGGAATAATCACGCCTGCGTGGCAAGTATGTGAGGATTGGAGTTGACATGTCAAGTGGCTCCGTCTCACTGAGTCACGGTGGCTGTGTCCTATGCACGACCTCTTACCCTGTGCTGTGACTGTGGCCTCTCTTCCCCCACCCCAGTCTGAGGATGAATGTGCACTGGATTTGGACCTCGTGACTGATCTGGTTCTGCACATCGATGCCCATGGGGAACCAGGTGGGTGCTTCTCCCTCTGCCCTGTGCCCACCCCGACCCCCACGTGCAGGAGCATTGGCTCACGCCTGCAGGGCCCCTTTGCAGGTGGGATCCTGTGCTTCCTGCCTGGTTGGCAGGAGATCAAAGGAGTGCAGCAACGCCTCCAGGAGGCCCTGGGCATACACGAGAGCAAGTACCTCATCCTGCCAGGTGAGAGCCCGAGTGTAAGGAATGATGCATCCCCAGCAATGAGTCTTGCCCTCTGTCCTGGGGACTGACCCCACTGGGCCTCAAGGGGCCCAGGTTTTTGACCAAGCTGCACTACTTTTCACTGGACATGTTATTTATCTGGGCCTCAGTTTCATAGAAATGGGGTCAAAATTCTTGCCCTGTCTTCATCCCAGGGGGTGGTTTTGGTGGAAGCAGCGCACATAACTAGTGTGTCTTGCTGCCCACCAGTGCACTCCAACATCCCCATGATGGACCAGAAGGCCATATTCCAGCAGCCTCCAATTGGGGTGCGCAAGATTGTCTTGGCCACCAATATTGCTGAGACCTCCATCACGGTCAATGACATTGTACACGTAGTGGACAGCGGTCTGCACAAGGAGGAACGCTACGACCTGAAGACCAAGGTGGCCCCAGCCCAGATCTGCCTTAGACCTGCTTTGTGTGTCCCGAGAAGGCCATACTTGTAGGGTCTCAGTGTCCCTGTTTTGTTGGGGGCTGGAGGGTGGCTGGTGAAGGGTTATTTGAGATGTGGGAAAGCGTTGAGGAAGGCCTGTGACGTCTGTGTTGCTGCTCACCTCTCCCCTCTCCCAGGTGTCCTGCCTGGAGACTGTGTGGGTGTCAAGAGCAAACGTAATCCAGCGCCGGGGCCGGGCGGGCCGCTGCCAGTCAGGCTTTGCCTACCATTTATTCCCACGAAGCCGGCTGGAGAAAATGGTCCCTTTCCAAGTGCCAGAGATCCTGCGCACGCCCCTTGAGAACCTGGTGCTGCAAGCCAAAATCCACATGCCTGAGAAGACGGTGCGGCAGGGGGGGGGGCAGGGGGGGGCAGGCCAGGCCTGGGGAACAGGCTGGTGGGAAGCAGGCTTACGGTGGGCTCTGGCTTGTTCTCCTTGTAGGCAGTGGAGTTCCTGTCCAAGGCTGTGGACAGTCCAAACATCAAGGCAGTAGATGAGGCCGTGATCTTGCTCCAGGAGATCGGTGAGTGGGGGCTGGCCTGAGCTGGGCTGGGGAGTGGCTCTCAAGGTTGGGGCTGACAGCTGAGCTGTTGCAGGGGTACTGGACCAGCGGGAGTACCTGACCACCCTGGGGCAGCGCCTGGCCCACATCTCCACTGACCCCCGGCTGGCCAAGGCCATAGTGTTGGCTGCCATCTTCCGTTGCCTGCACCCACTGCTGGTGGTTGTTTCCTGCCTTACCCGGGACCCCTTCAGCAGCAGCTTGCAGAACCGGGCGGAGGTGGACAAGGTCAGACCCAGTCCCTTCCCGTAGCCCTCTGGCTCTCCCTTCTGACCCTCCACCATATACTGTCCTAAGGGGCCTCCTCTGGCCCCTCCCCTGTGACCTGGGTACCTTCTTTTCCCAGGTAAAGGCACTGTTGAGCCATGACAGTGGCAGTGACCACCTGGCCTTTGTGCGGGCTGTAGCTGGCTGGGAGGAGGTGCTGCGTTGGCAGGACCGCAGCTCCCGGGAGAACTACCTAGAGGAAAACCTGCTGTATGCGCCCAGCCTGCGCTTCATCCACGGTCAGCCGCTGCCTGCATCTGGTCTCTTCCTGAGCCCTTTACACCCTTCCTGCCCATACTGGCTGCCTGTCACCCCTGCTAGCCTTGTGGCCAGGGGGCCCCAGGTTTACTGTGCACTTTGCCTTCCCAGGACTCATCAAGCAGTTCTCTGAGAACATTTATGAGGCCTTCCTGGTGGGGAAGCCCTCAGACTGCACTCTGGCCTCTGCCCAGTGCAATGAGTACAGCGAAGAAGAGGAGCTGGTGAAGGGCGTGCTGATGGCGGGTCTCTACCCCAACCTCATCCAGGTGCTGCCTCCAGGAGGGAGTGGGATTTGACCAGGTCCCAGCCTCCTTCCCTGTCCCCAGCTCCTTGCTCAGCCTCACCCATCTTTTTCTCCATTCCTGTAGGTGAGGCAGGGCAAAGTTACCCGGCAGGGGAAGTTCAAGCCCAACAGTGTCACATACAGGACCAAATCAGGCAACATCTTGCTGCACAAGTCGACCATTAACAGGTGGGGAGGTGGGGGGCAGGCAGGACTGGATGGGGTAGCTGGGAAGGGCCAGAAGGGGGTGGCCTCACTCAGCCCTGTAATCCCTAGGGAGGCCACACGGTTACGGAGCCGATGGCTGACGTATTTCATGGCGGTCAAGTCCAATGGCAGCGTCTTCGTCCGGGATTCCTCCCAGGTGCACCCGCTAGCTGTGCTGCTCCTGACCGATGGGGATGTGCACATCCGTGGTGGGTGCCTGCAGGCCTTCTACCCCCACTGCTCTGTCTTGCTCCTCAGGTTGGCGTCACCTAGGCTCCTCACTGTCTTTCTGTTCCCCCAGATGATGGGCGCCGGGCCACCATCTCCCTGAGCGACAGTGACCTGCTGCGGCTGGAGGGTGACTCACGCACAGTGCGGCTGCTGAGGGAGCTGCGTCGGGCCCTGGGCCGCATGGTGGAGCGGAGCCTGCGCAGCGAGCTGGCCGCACTCCCCCCCGGCGTGCAGCAGGAGCACGGGCAGCTGCTTGCGCTGCTGGCAGAGCTGCTGAGAGGACCCTGTGGCAGCTTTGACGTGCGCAAGACAGCTGATGACTGAGCCCTGCTTCTGCTGGGGCTGTGTACAGAGTGCAAATGTTTATTTAAAATAAAGTTCTATTTATCCCTTGTGAGCATTGCTATCCGCTAGGGGCTCCTCTCTCAGGGCCTCAGCACTCTGGGCCACAGTTCCCCAAACCAAGAGGAAGAAAAAGGAAGGTATAGATAGACTGAGATGCTTATTGTTGGGGACAGGGCTGCCTGTGGCCCCAAGTCTTGGGGAAGAGGGTTAGAGCCCCCCACCCCCAGAGTGGTGGTTTGAACCACCAGTGCTGTTAACCAGCTCGAACTGCTTGGGTCAGCTTGACCTAGTCTTTTGGTACAGCTGCTCCTATAGGTGCCCACCCCATTGGGAGCCCATCAGAACTGTCGCTGTTGTTGTAGGTTTGGACAGCAAGCAAGTGTTGAGCAGCCCCTTCCCAGGCAGCTTGAGGAATAGAGTTCCACAGGCCGCTGACGCCTGCTTAGACCCGAACCCTTGGTTTGTGTGGCAGCCCTTGCCACAAGCACAGTGGTACTTTCCTTTGGCCATATCCACAAGTTCACAGCTGAGGGGGCAGAGTGCTTAGGTCATCAAGACAGTGTGCGCACAGCACACCAGTCCCAGGGGGCGGTGGCAGCAGGGACGTAGATGTTTGTTAGAGGTGGAGACAAATCAAGGCACACAGAAATGCAGGGCCTGTGTGAGGGGACATCAGGCAGCTTTATTTACTCTTAAATTGTTACAAGAGTCACTGATAACGGGTAATGGCTGCGCCATAAGCAAGTTGGGAAGTACAGAAGTGTCCCACACCCAAGTGGCTGCAGAGTAGTACATCACATAGGGGCCTCTGGTCCCCACCTGTCAGGCCAGCTTTCTCTGGTTCTCTGGCTTGTGGGATCCTTCAAGGGAGCTGTGACCAGACAACCTCTAAGAACACTGACTATGCCTGCTGCCCACCTAGAGAGCTTCCCACTGGGGTTACCTCCCCCCTCCCCACCCTTGGCCAAAGGAGTGAAAGGACTCAGAGCCTGTTGTCAATCTCAGCATCCTCATGACCCCAAGGTCAACACAAGGGAGGGCAGCAGGGCTGTCACCCCAGCTGTGTCTCCTGGCTACCCAACCCCTGTTGCTTCCTTCTCTCCAGTTTCATCTTGCCTCTTCCTCCTGCTGACAAAACACTGGTGCCCTAATGTCCCTGGCACGGTTGAAGCATTCTGCAGACAGTCTCTGAGGAGGAAAGCTGGTTCCCCTGGCTCAGGCAGCGCTTTTCCCGCGAGGCCCCGGCAATTTCTTGGTATGTGCTGGGGAAGCTGGGAATATGGTATCAAACCTCCCCAGGTTACCTGCTACCTCAGAAAGAGGGAGGATCTGTCAGGCCCAGGGATGCCCTCCCTATACATGGGGATCAAATCTGAACCTCAGTCAAGACCCTTGTCTGCAGCTCCAAGGCATGCCAGGAGCAGAGGGGCAGAAGTCGGGAGGGCCTGAGGGGCCAAGTCTGAGGCAGCCTCCTCAGAGGCAAATCTGCACTGCAGCAAATGCCTCTCCAGAGAAGTCCTTGGAAACTCCCAGGCCATTTCACTACAAACTTATGTTTTAATCCTTTATTAGAAACCATGCAAACTTTAATACAAAAAATACAAGTGCAATAAGAATCTTTGTGTCAATACAATTCCCAGGATTTCTCATCATTGCAGCCATCCCAAGACCGGGCCTAGCTGGGACCCCCACCCGCAGGCCTCACCTCTCCTCCCTCCCCTCTCCAGTCAGGCTATACGGGAATTGGGGTGGCCTTAGTCTCACGTCTTTTATTTTTAAATTTCCAGACCTGATTCCCCACTATCCACATGAGTTCTGGACATCTCAGGCTCCCCTGGACACAAGCGAGGGCTTAAGTGCCCTAGGCTTCAGGTGCAGGCCAGAAGGATTTTGGACTTCCACGGCCCTTTCCTGTTTCTCAGGCCCTGGCCTTGTATCCCAGGGCTGACCACCAGATCCCAGGGAATGAGACAGACAGAGATGCCCAAACCAGCCTCTTGGTTAGAAATGAAAAGCAGCATACACACAAAATGCCAAAACCACCAGTCCACAGTCTGATCAGCCCGTAGTGTGCCTGACCCGCTCACCAGCCACAGCCGCCGCACCTCACTTCCCTGCCGACACCATCTCCAGGGCCCTGAGCTGCCCAAAGGGCAGCTCCCAAAGCCTGACGTCCTCCTGTGTGGAGGCTTAAGGATCTCCCCTCCCTGTTTCCTTTAACACCTACTGAGGACTTTCATTTAGACATGGCTTCAACCTGTAAAACTATTCCCACCAGTTTATAGGTTATTAGAAAATGAAAGGATAAAATAAGAAAAAGAAAAATATAACAGCAGCTAGGCAGGTATGGTAAGCAGCGGGGCCAGGCAGCACTGACCCCTGACTAACTTGGGGCAGGGCAGCAAGAGGGGCCCGAAACCACCTGGGTGCCACTGTGGGGTCAAAGGGAGAGGCGGTGGCTTAGCACGCTCTAGGGGACACAGTCATCACTTGGAATCCGCCTCCACTCTTCCCTCCAGGTGGATCCAGGGAGGAGGGAAGGCATGTCAGTTTCTTTTGGGTTTGGTCCAAAAAAACCAAACAAAGGAGGGTGGAATCCCATTCCCCCTCGTAGACCCCACCATAGCCCCACCCACCCCATTCCCCTCCCCCTAGCTCCTCCAGCAGTGGTGCAGTGAAGGGACAAGAGCGAAGCAGGGAGCTGGGCGTGGGGCAGGGACTGAAAGGCGGTGTGGGGGCGGGGCTGTGGCTGCCCTGGGCAAGCGAGGCAGGAGGGAAGGAGGCCCAGCGGGCTGCCCAGAGCCTAAGTGCTCAAAAGTCTAGTAGACAGCCCGGGAGAGGGAGCCCAGGGCCCGGGAGCCTGAGCTGGGGCCGCCAGGGAAGTGAGGGGGGCGGGAGACAATGTCAGCCCCATGGTCGGTGCGGGCCCTGGCATTTGCCCGGAACGTCAGCCTGTAGGTCTCAATCTGCAGTGACACGGGAGGAAGGAAGGGAGAGGGTAACGGGGGAGACAAGAGGGGGAACACAGGGGAGACGGAAGACGAGACCAGAATGTCATCATTAGATGCCTGGAAAATAAAAGGTTACTTTGTTAAAATTTAGGCCACACTCTAGTCAAAATACAAAGGAGTTTGAATTTGCGGCCAGTGGCAGGGCCCCTGGCTGGCCCTTAGGCCGAGCCCAGCCACTTACTTGTCTCCTGGATCTGGCTGTCCAAGGTCTGGGCCTCCCTTTGGTCACCACCCCCTGCCAGGGTGGTGTGGCCACTGAGGCCACTGGCTGAAGTAGGGGCGCCAGCTTCAGGCGCTGCCTCAGAGATGGCCAGCTCCTCCCCAGCGGGGGGGCCCGGACACGGAGGGGCCTCGCTGCCACCGCCCTCAGTCTACAATGAAACAGCGGGGGAGACAATGCAGGGTCAGTCGGGGAGGGAGTGGAATGGGGTGATGGTGGTGGGTTTTACACGCAGCCCCCACCCTTGCTGTCCCAGCACCCACTGGCTCAATGTGCAGTCACTTGGAGAATCTAGACCAGGCGGCCCCCAGCCCCTGTTCCCACCCCCACCTGTGAGACCAACTCCTGAGGGTCGGGAGTGATGGGCTAGTGACACTCTTAGAGCCCCCCTGTGACACTCGAGGCTTTGTGGAGCATCTCTGAGGGGAGAGGTACCAGGCCTCTCAACAAGGCTGGTACCAAATAAAAAGTAGCTGTGACAAAAAAAAGTCAGCAACGAGCCTGAAGAGCAACCTTCAGATGGTGGGCCCGGACCTGCTCAGGAAGCAGCAGTGCCACAGGCCAGTTAGGAAGGTCCCTGAGGGGTGCAGCCTGCCACTTCTCAGCCCCGGCACAGCATGTGCTCAGAGAAGGGTGAGTAACTCATGGGTGCCCCTGCCCCTTCCTCTGGTCACATACCACAGACACTGAGGCCTCTTCTGTGCTGGGCACTATGGGGCCCAGGGGCCCCGGGGAGGCAGGAAAAGAAGGTGTCTAAGAGGTATGACCCAGGGAGACTTCAAGGGCCTAGAGGGCTTAACAGGAGGAGGACATTTTGGGGACACTGAACACTCAGTGTGAGTAAAGCGGTAAAGAGAGAGTAACAGTGGGAGGCCACACGTGAGCTGGAAAGCCTGTGTCTCTGAATGCCCAAAAAGTGACAAGAGAGACTTCACAGTGGTTTTTAATCAGAGCAGTGAAAGAAACAGGCCTCTGTATTAGAAATATAATTCCAGAAATAATAAAGGGAGATAATGTGAATAAAGGAAAGAATACAGAAAGGCCCAGGTGTTGAGCAGTGGGGGCCTGAGAGCCCAGCCGTGTGCACTGAGCAGTAAAAAAAAAAAAGAAAAACCCAGGTGAGAATTCTGGCTCACACTCATTTGCTGTGTGGCCTTGGACAAGAGACTAAAGCTGAGTTAATGCCCCACTGAAATAGACTTGATTCAGAACAGAATGAAGAACGGCATCCTCATAAGGTGTGGGGGACATGAACCGAGAGCCTGTGACAGGACCCCCCTAAATGTTCACAGAAACTGACTGGGGCTTGAATCGTAGCACCGAGAAAGGATGGGACAAAGGGATGGGGAGTGACCAGCACTGGGCAAGCAGAGGCCCTGAGAAGTTGCAGCTACCCTTATGCTTGGAAGCCTGCAAGATGCTGCTCCCATGGGTCCCCCCACCCACTGATGACATGAACAGACAGACAGCATCTTGGCACACAGAGGGATCCACAGTACTGTGAAGGAGGAAGGGAGGAAAGAGGGGAGAGAGGGAAGGGAGGAGAGGCCCAGCCGGTTTGGGGATGGGAAGCTCTGCCTCTTGAACTCTCTCCTGGAGCCCCGGGTGGGCAGGCCATGTGCAGGCCCTACAGAGGCAGCCTGCTGTCACTGGCAGTTGAAAATGTGCTATCCTGCTCCCAGGCCAGGAATGGAGCCTGACAAGGGACAGGAAACCACATTCCTCTCCTCCATGAGACAGCTGGGGAGAGCTCGCCTTGTGATGACCTGTGCCCCAGCGCACAGTCCCTCTAAAAATGGCTGAGATGGGCTCAATAAGGAAGGCAGGCCAACGCCTCCAGCTGACAGGTGAGAGGGGGCTGGGCTGGGGCCTCCACACCTCTCCTGCCTCACTCAGGTCTGATGATGGACGATGGGAGAACAGCCACGGTGTGGGTGAATACATGACTCCTGAAGAGACTGAGGGGCGGTGACAGGCGCCTACCTGCCGGGACCTTGACCCTAGCTGCATAGTCCCCACCCCTCCCCAGCTGTGTCTCCCTGGTGACCCACTTGCTACCTTCACGGCACCTCCTGCAGGTAGGTGGCCCACATTATCGAGGGATCCCACCTTCGCCTGGGCCTTCTCCTTGAAGTTCAATTTCTGACTTTCAATCTTGACATCTCCTCCACCTGGAACCAAAAAGGAATTGGTCACTTAAGGGTGGCAGAGAAATATCCCAGCAGGCAAAGCCAGGAGTCTGGAATAGAAACTTGAGCTTGGCCAAGGACTGGTGATGTGTACAATCTAGAAATGGGAAAAAATGTGATCTGCTCCTGGTGGCTTTGAGGGCAAACGAGGAACTGTGAACAAGCTTGTCCAAATGGAGCTTCTCTTACTAAAGTGAGGCTGAGACAACCTCTCCATCTAGCCAGTGGGAATATCTCCATAGAGGAGGACAGCCATTCTCGCCATCACCCCAGCTGGCAGCTGCACACCAGGCTTGGGTGGGACCGGGGCGCAGAGCACAGCTTCTAGGGAGAACCCTCCGAAGGTGCCAAGATGAGCAGCTGCCTTTGATTCTCTTGGCAGTGTGACGATCCCTCCAGCTACCCAGGTCATGTTCCTAGGGTTTCTGAGACACAGCCTCACTGAAGTCTCAGGAACATCCCTATCAGGGTCCTGACCCTTGTTTCACAGCTGCTAAAACTGATCCTGAAAAAGAGAAGTGACTGGCGGAAAGTCGCCACCAAAAAGTGACTGACAGGGACAGGTTGTAAAAACTGTCTGAGCCCCTCAGCAGAACCATGCTGTAGTGGAAAGAAGGAAGGGCAGAAGGAGAGGATGGCCCCAGGACTGTGAGGTGAGAAAGGGCAATCATGGAGCAGGTCAGGCCCAGTCTAGCACCCTTGGCTGGGGCAGGGAGGGAAGGTGACCCGTACACAAGGGCAGGGTTCAGAGCTCACGGGGCACCCAGCCCCTCCTGAGGCCCAGCAGCGTGGCTTCCTTTGAGTCCTTCTCTTGTTCTACCTTCCTCTCAGCTCATATCGCAGACCTCAGCGCCCAGTTTCCGGCTGAAGTATCCAGGTTTCCTACACACTGGAGTTCTAGCCCTGGCAAAACTAGACCCTAACTGACTCATTGTCAGTAGGAAAGGAGGTATCTCCCAAGAGTAGATTTTCCAGATAAAAGAAAAAAGTGACGGTTAGTTAAGGATCAAACTGTTTCTATCTTTTTAAATAGAGCACATTCTAAACTGGATCAGTTGTTGAGAAGGGAGTTTTCTTTGCCTTCACCTTAACTGGCCCACGGTGGCTGCCCTCCCCACCTCCAAACTGCTGCAGACCCAGGGACCAGGACACACGAGGCTGCAAGGGTGCTAGCCAAGGCAAGAGCCCAGGCTCTGTTCAGAGGCCTTTACGGGGACACTGGGCCAATTGTGTTGCTGGAAGGAAACTGCACTGCTGCAGTTGCAAGCTCTGTGTCCGTGGGCCTAAGAAGCAGTGCTGAACGCCTCCCACTCTCTTGCCAGGGCTAGTGGCTCATACTTCACTGCTGGGAGCACTCTTTGCTCCTGAATCTGTCTGACAGGAGAGTCTCGACCACTACTCTCTACAGAGCTCCTTCAGTATTAGCTCCTGGAATACTCGTCTGGGAGGCTGAGCCAGGTCCTCAGCCTAGAGCACACATTTCCCTCAGGTCTAGGCCAACAGTGCCATGCCCATGGCAGGTCAAGAGTGCCGGTGCATACAGAAACACAGGTGTGGTGTACAAAAATAATAAAAGGTAAAAAAAAAAAAAAAGAAGAAAAAAAAAAAGAAAAAAAAAAAGAGTGCCGGTGCGGCCGGGTGCGGTGGCTCACGCCTGTAATCCTAGCACTCTGGGAGGCCGAGGCAGGTGAATCGCTCTAGGTCAGGAGTTCGAGACCAGCCAGAGCAAGAGTGAGACCCCATCTCTACTAAAAATAGAAAGAAATGATTTGGACAGCTAAAAAATATATATATATAGAAAAAATTAGCCGGGCATGGTGGCGCATGCCTGTAGTCCCAGCTACTTGGGAGGCTGAGGCAGTAGGATCGCTTAAGCTCAGGAGTTTGAGGTCGCTGTGAGTTAGGCTGACGCCACAGCACTCACTCTAGCCCAGGCAACAGAGTGAGACTCTGTCTGGAAAAAAAAAAAAAAAAGAGTGCCGGTGCATATGGCAGCCTTGACAAACTGTTCCTCCTCCACTGAGAAGTTAACATCCTAACTCCCCCTCTCTGACGGGGACTGAGGACTGTGCTGTTCCCACTGCTGTATCCTGGGTGGGAGATGGCTCGATGAGTCTTTATGGAATGATAAAGACACATGGATGAAACCCTCCCTAGCCCACAGCAGGACCACCCACCCTGGGAGTCCTGGTTGGGCAAAAGGGGCACCACTTACCAGGCTTGTGCTTGATGTTAGCCTTGGACCCACATTTGGAGGAGACCTTAGAGATGTCCACTTTCTTGTTCTGAATCTGAACCTGAGAAGGACATGAAGGAATCATTACCTCAGAAGGAGGGTATATTGTCAGGGCCAAACCCATGCTACCTTTTTTTTTTTTT
>JAQIFY010002163.1:0-13559 GCA_028533085.1 Varecia variegata | reverse complement strand
TCAGCCTAGCTCACAGCAACCTCAAACTCCTGGGCTCAAGCGATCCTCCTGCCTCAGCCTCCCGAGTAGCTGGGACTACAGGCATGCGCCACCATACCTGGCTAATTTTTCTGTGTATATATTTTTAGTTGTCCATATAATTTCCTTCTATTTTTAGTAGAGATGGGGTCTCGCTCTTGCTCAGGCTGGTCTCGAACTCCTGAGCTCAAACAATCCGCCCGCCTCGGCCTCCCAGAGTGCTGGGATTAGAGGCGTGAGCCACCGCATGATTATTTTCTTACTCTTAGAAATAAAATAGTTGTGAGAAGATACAGATCTTTCTGAAGCTCTTGAAGCCAGTTGTCAAACTGTTCTCCCCTGAACTGTTTCCATTTTACTCTGAACAGAATACTTTTCTTTATTTCATACTCTGTCATATTCTCTTAAAATCTTTGATAACTTTACAGTTACATGGATGATATCTCAATTATATTTGCAGTTTGATAAAGAAATTAACATTTTTTCTTCTGACAGTTTTCTGATCAATGGTGTAGTTTAAACTACTTGTTGATGTTCTTTTTTCTGCATTTATGTGCTTCATTATATATGGAAAATTTTTACCCTTTTCAGTTCTCCAGTTATGTGTGACTCTTCCTTTTCCATCTGATGTTTTTGCTACACAGAAAATGTTTATTTCTATGTAGTTAAGCAAGACATATCTTTCCTTGTTTTTCTTCTGCTGTTTAAAGCTTGGAACTCTTTCCCATGGAGAGAGAAATATTAGCCTATATTTTCTTCTACACAAATATTTAAATTTGTTAGCAGTTTATTTCATCTAAAATTTTATTTCATCTAAAATTTAATTTTGTCTAATGTGTGAAGTGAATATGTAAATAAGGTTGTCCATGTGGCTTATATGTGATTGCAAAGCCATTGTTTAGCACTTCCCTATTGGTTTGTGTTGCTATATTTCCCAAATGCACAGAATATTTCTGAGCCTTTGTTTTGTTTTATTGATTTATTTGTTCAGTCCTCCATCAGTATGACACTAACTTAATTGTTATTATGACTTTATACCATGTTTTAACACTTGGTAAGCGTATTCTTCATTGGTCTTTCTTTTCAATAGTTTTTAAATTTATACTTGAAGATAATTTTGTCATCTTAAAAAAAAAAACATGTAAATTGTAATGACATTTTGACCAAGAGTACATTAACTGCATAGATTGCTTTGGGTAGAATTAACTACTTTATCTTCACAGTCTTCCCACTTAGGAAAATATTAACTATTTCCATTTATGTTATTTTCTGTATATTTCCCAATAATTTATTCCAAAATATTTTATTTTCCCTACTCTACCACATTGCATCTTTACTAATGCAAACATCATAACATAATTTCTTATTTTTAAAATAACTGCAAAAAGAATAAATCATAAAAAAGAAAATATACAAAGGTAGCTTTGAGAAAATAAAATAAAATAATTGCTATTTAAAAAAAATAAAAATTATTTTTACTAATGTTGATGGGTATTCATTATTGATATTAACATAACTATTGAAGAATGTTATTTAGAGAAGAATTTATTTAGAATAGGATTTTAAACTATTGTCAGTCATTATTTTATATAATATGTAACTCATCCTAAATTATTCTTGGGCCAAAAAGCTATTGGCATGACTTGTGGGTTTGACACTTTGGGTCTCATTTTTCTTAACAGCCTCTGTTGGCCCCTTGTCTTTCTTGAGTAGAACAGGCTTCTCAATATTCCCCCTCAGGGAAAAAACCTCCACATATATTTTTCTAGTTGAGGAAACAGCAACACAAATGGCTTTGTCTTATTCACCAAGATATTCTGAGCAAGACACAAGTCAGAACTCTTTATTCTTTCATTTTAGTTCCCTGATTAAGCAATGAACCAAGCCACCATTGTTCCTTTTAAAAACATCTTGTTAGACAAGAAACGAACCCACTGAAACATGAAAGCATTTTATCTTTTTGCAGCATGATGATGAATCTTGCATCTTAAATATCCTTTTAAATATAAATAATCCATGTTGACGCCAGACACATGGTCAGGAGAATAATCGTGTGAGACGATAAACGACCCATGTACTCCTTCCTCAATTAAAGCTGGAGTCTATTTTTATGTTTTTTTTTTTTTTTTTTAACATCCAGAATTCTAATCCAACTATCTCCGCTACCCCAGAGGAGACCAAGCCTAAAGAAGCCATCTGTCCCAAACATAATGCTCAACAGTATGTAGGTGTAAAGTAATTTCCATGTGCTGGTTGCGGAATCACTTAATTTATTTATGATCATATATCATTTACATTGGCTGTCATTTTATAGAAATGCAGATCGTCAATGGGTGGAGAGGAAGTGATAGGTTGGAGAAGGAAGGTGAAGAAAACCTGGAAGATTTTAACAACTGTGAATCCAGAAAATATTTTACAATAAGAACTTAGGATCCAAGTCTTAATGCTCTCCGCTAAGGCTACTACATACAATTCATTTGAGTATCCAACTTTATATTTTATGCTACAGGCTTGAACTATATTTGGGGCATTTGGTGTATTCAAAAAATAGTATTTTATAAACAATATAAAGAATTGCCAATTATATATATATATATTGGAGACAGAGTCTTTCTCTGTTGCCCGGGCTAGAGTGCCGTGGCGTCAGCCTCGCTCACAGCAACCTCAAACTCCTGGGCTCAAGCGATCCTCCTGCCTCAGCCTCCCGAGTAGCTGGGACTACAGGCATGCGCCACCATGCCCAGCTAATTTTTTCTATATATTTTTAGTTGTCCAACTAATTTATTTCTATTTTTAGTAGAGATGGGGTCTCATTCTTGCTCAGGCTGGTCTCAAACTTCTGAGCTCAAGTGATCCACCCGCCTCGGCCTCCCAAAGTGCTAGGATTACAAGCGTGAGCCACCGCGCCTGGCCCACATTTACTCTTAATTGTCTTTACTCCAAGTTCATGGTGTTGAGTTCTCACTACTATAGTTGCATTAAATTGCCGGACTGTGTTAATTTAAAATATCTAGGAAAAAAGAAAAGAGAAAACCACTCTAAAATCAAATGACAAAAAAAAGTTAAAACTAACTCAGTTGAATAGTCAAGAGGGATCCATTTTCTGTGAATATCTGTAATTAGAATTGAAGAAACTGAAAAAATTCTAGTTTTAAATTTACCATGTGCATTTGGGAAATGGTGATTAGGCTAAGGAAAACAGTGTGAGAATAGGGAGAATAAGGGAAAGATAGAGAAAATTCTAAGAGCTGTGAGTGAATCAGCCAACTGGTCATCACTCGTGTTTATATTATATATGACTGCACAAGTATTAGACGAAAATAAGTCAAAGTTCCTCCAAAATTATATTGTCCACAGTTGTATGTATGGTTGCTTAAATGGTTTAGAAGGAAATCATGTTCAATGATACTTTGCATGTCAATAAAGTACACCCTTCAGTTCCCAGGAAACAGGAAAAAAAAAACTCCAAACTTCAGGAGTTAGGTAAAATGAACCTTAAAGAAAATATTTTATAAATATTTTTAACGAATTTTTGTATAACACTCATAACATTTGGTTTAAATGAAATATTGTTTTATTTATTTTTGTTTATAACATTTCTGACATTTTTAGGGGTTTGAGTAGGAGTAGAAAACTGAAATTGCTTGGTCTCTCATTGTAGCCCAAGACCTGTAAACCATTAATCACTTAAAAAAAGGTTTAAAAAATATTTTACTGGGATGGGAGGCTGAGGCAGGAGGATCGCTTGAGCCCAGGAGTTTGAGACCAGCCTGAGCAAGAGCGAGACCCCGTCTCTACTAAAAATAGAAAGAAATTAGTTGGACAACTAAAAATATATAGAAAAAATTAGCTGGGCATGGTGGTGCATGCCTGTAGTCCCAGCTACTTGGGAGGCTGAGGCAGGAGGATCGCTTGAGCCCGGGAGTTTGAGGTTGCTGTGAGCGAGGCTGACGCCACGGCACTCACTCTAGCCCGGGCAACAGAGTGAGACTCTGTCTCAAAAAAAAAAGAAAAAAGGGTAAATGTGAGAAACATTGATTGCCTGTAGAGTAGATCATAAGTAAGAGGGAAATTCAAGCAGTGATACATTGTATTTCCGTGATTATTACGTGTGTATCTACGATAAATTAAATAATGGCAGAATGAAGTCAACAGTTTCAGTGATGTTTTCTTTAGTTTCCGGTTTCTTTTTTCCACTGGCCACATAGCTAGGAATTCCATAGTCTGAAGCAGAGGATTAAAAAACGCTTGTTTCAGAGAAACATTCTGTCTGATGTGAAGCATTTGTTTGCCCATTTTCCTTCTTGGTTCTTTCCTCTGTTTCTTCCCTCACTTAGGTTTTTTCATCTTTGTCTCAGTGCTGGAAGGTCCCTCGGCCTCCCAGGGCAGCAGACTGGCCGGAGCCCCAGGGAAGCTTCCCCACCTCCAGCCCCACTCACATGCTCCCTCTGGAAACTTGTGCTTCCAAGCGAACTTGAGACAGGGGTTCTGCTGCCTTGCATTGGGTTTTGTACGTGTTGCCCCCCAAAACCAAGGACATGAAGCTGAGAAAGGCATCTATGATATGGCACCAACGAAAGTGCCAATTCTCCGTTCTTGGCAATAACACTTTAAATTGCAGATGGTCTTCCACTGAAGTATCATCATTGTATTACTGAGGTTACGTAGCAGAGAAAATCTTTTATGAACACGAAGTCGTCGATACATGGAAGACATTAGAATCATAGATTTCCTGGAAGGACAAGGAGGGATGTGCTGTATTTTTCTTCTTGAATTTATTGACTGTCAATGTGTTCATCTTCCCATTTTGAAGGTAACTGCCCTGAGAGTGAGGAACTCTATCCAATACTTATCTGTGTATGCACAGTACCTAGCCACGTGTCAGGCACACACAAAGTTCTCAAAAGCTGTTACAGTAAATAAGTTAACTAGTAACTGCAGTACCAGGATTTGCAGGAGCAAAGAGGTCAGGTAAGGGGAGTAGGAAACAACTTCTCTGCAGACTGCAGGTGAGTTTGAGGGATCCGTCTGTCGGATGTTCTTCTGACTTGTTAACAAATGTTGCCAGAAATCAACATAAAGAGTTTTCTTCCTGACAGTTTGAATTCTGAACTGGGAAGAAATGACGTAACGATGCTGGATGAGTGAGTCTGGGAATAAGTTGGGAGATGCAGGTTTCTCAGGCCGGTCGCTTGGCATTTAGTGTTGACAGCCGCCCTGGCTCACTAATTAGCACTGTGAGATTTCAGGTGAGTGACAGTAGTTGAAATGCTCATTCTGCTTTTCGCAGCTGCAATTGGTGGGCAGCTGATGGTATAATGGATGGACCCTGCCAGTCGCTGAAATGGATGAAAATTGATACCTAAATTGCCATTGTTAGGGGTCATAATCACATTTTCAGTTGCATCTGAAAGTAGTGTATTTATATTGCCTTGATCAATAAAACTAATATAATTTTGGGGAACAAACATGTGATTGATACCTTGGTGCTGAATAGTGTAGATACAAATATGTACATTAGATTTTAAATTTCAATCTGTAATATAGTCAAGTTCTACCCCATCCTCCAGCTAACAGCCCTTTAAGAAAAATGCACAGAAAAATAAAATTGCTACACAGATAAATCCTCCAGAAGAAAATGTTTGTTCCATAAAAGATTAACTTTGTTTTGGCCTTCTTATAATTATTAAATATACCTGATTAGTTAAGATAATATATGCTGTACCATGTGTGTTTGGGGAACCCATTTATAATGAGGCATGATGAGGTAATTGATTCTCTATTGGTAATAGAACTGGAGCTCTTGAAGTGGAATTCTATTGTGGGATCAAGGATTTTGGAAATGATGTTAGTAAATCACAGTATCTATTTTTAAAACAATGCTTATGTCACATTTGTCCTGTTCTAACGAACACAATCTGGCGTATAAAAGTAGTGGTGTATTTTTTTTTTCTTCTGGTTCTCTTCATACACTTTGACCATTTCTTTTTGGTTTTCTTCATGGGCTTGCAGTCTTAGACCCACCTTTATTTTTACTTAATGCAGTAATCCCAGACCCTGGCTGTACCCCGTAAATTCTGATTTAATGCATTGGCATAAGTATCTTTGCAATTGACTCTAATGCACAGCCACAGTTGAGAACCAGCATTTTACACTGTCTCCTTGGGTGGTTCATTCACTCTCATAATTTGAACTACTATATTGATGACTCCCTAATGTGTATCACCAGCTCTTATTTTACCTAAGCCTCACGTTTGAGTATGCAAATGCACGCTTGTCCTCTCTCCTTGGACGGCTTCAACATGCCAATACTGAGCTCATCAATCACCAAGTCTCCTCCGCTTGTTCCTTGTTCCATGTTTCCTGTCTGGAATCCTGGAAATAATTATAGTCTTTCCTTCCCTTGGCTTCTCCTACTCTGTTCAAGTATTCAATAGTCCTGGCAGTTTATCTTCCAAATATGTCTCAAGCCTTCTCCTTTCTCCTGACCTGAACTATCTTTGTTTGACTACAATGTTCCCACCTCAGCTTCCTTGACAGTTTCAACAGGTTTGTTTCCCTTGTGCAAATGTTCTTCCCCACCCTACCTGTCTGGAACGATCAATTTATAACTCCAATTTAACCACATCACTCACAGTCCAGGTCTTCAGTGACTTTTTATCATTTGCTGGCTCAAGCCCAAGCTTCTTGGCAAAGGTAGTTAGGGTGATTCCATGACAGGTTTATGTCTCTTCTCTCCTTCCCTGATTCTCCAGGGCTCACACTTCAAGATTGAGGATATGGAACTGCTTCCCCTTGTCCCTAAACATCGAGTTCTCCCAGTTCTCCATGCTTTTGCTCATGTTCTTATTTCTGTCCACAATGACCTCTCCCTTTTCTTAACCATCTAACTCCTCATCGTCTCTCACTACTTAACTCAGCTGTCACGTCCTATAACAAGGCTTCTCTGGACGAGCCAGACTTGAATACATGCCCCCCCATCCTCTCCTAACACGCTGGGAATTCCCTTGTCCTAGAATCAGCCTTGTTAAACCGAAATAATCTACTTGCTTTTCTGCCTCTCCAATAAAGTGTTTTACTGTCTTCCTATCCTCCGTGCTACCTGCTACTCTGAGACTCAGCAGACTTTAATCACACAGTTTTTTCAATGGGTTGATTGCCGACCACACCACTAAATCACCGTATATCCTTTAGACACTATAAACCCAATACAGGTGTTTCACCACTGTGAAATGTGTGGATGAATTACTATTGTAATTTTGATGATCATTTCTCTCGAGACATTTCAGAGAGCGTCAAGTAACGTTAATGGGAAAACACCATCTTTCATAGGCTCTGCTTTCTACTTGATGCTCCGTTTGAAACATTCCTAGTGATTTTTATACGTGAAGCTTTTCTTATCCGATGCCTCATTGCATGCCATGCTCTTTGCACAGCCAGTTCTTGATGATCCACGGTCAGGTAGGAAGAGGGAGTGTGGCTAATCTAAAAACCTCATTTGCATCAATTGTGTCTCTCACCAAATCTTTTGCCAGAGAGAGCGATGAGTGTGGCCAAGCTGGTGGAGCCACACATGGGCTGTGGAGTGGCAAAAACTATTTATTCAAATCCTTTGCCCATTTGTAAATGGAATTTCTTATTATTGAGTTTTAAGGGTTCTTTATATATTTTGGCTACAAGCCTGTTACCAGATCCGTGATTTGCAAATATGTTCTCCCACTCTGTGCACACTTTTCATTTTCTTGATGGTGGTCTTTGAAGTATAAAAGTTTTTAACTTTGAAGAAGTCTGATTACCTATTTTTCTTTTCTCTATTTGTATGTTTGGTGTCATCTCTAAGAAAATATTGTCTAATCCAAGGTTACAGAAATTTATTCTTATGCTTTCTTCAAACAGTTTTATACTTTTGGCTCTTAGGTTTCTTTTACAGTATGTTTTGAGGCTTTTTTTTTTTTTTTTGGTCTATATTGTGAGGTAGATATCCAACTTTATTTTTTTTTTTTACTTGTGGAAATTTATTAAATAGTTGTCCCAGCATCATTTATTGAAAAGACTATTCTTTCCCATTCAGTTGTCCAGAACTCCCTGTCAAAAATTTATTAACCTTAAATGTAAGTGTTCATTTCTAGATATAAATTCTATTCCATTGAGCTACATGACCATCCTTATGCCACTAGCAGATGGTCTTGATCAATGTAGGTTTGTAGTAAATTTTGAAGTCAGGGAATGTGAGTTCTCCAAATTTGTTCTTTTTCAAGCTTGTTTTGGCTATTCTGGGTTCCTTAAATTTCCTTATAAAGTTTAGGATCTGATGAGGAGGTTGGGGTATTGATAGGGAATGTACTGAATCTGTAATCCAGGTTGGGGGGTATTTCCATCTTAACAAGATTGAGTCTTCTAATCCATGTACAGGGGATATTTTTCCTTTTACCCAGTTCTTTAATTTTACTCAACAGTGTTTTATAGTTTTGAGTATGCCTGTATTACATTCCTCTGGACAAATTTATTTCCAAGTGTTTTACTCTTTTTGTGCTATCATAAGCAGAATTGTTTATTTTCAGAATGTTTATTGCTAGTATATAGAAATACAGTTGCTTTTTGTAGCTTGATCTTATATTCTGCCATCTTGAGGAACTTGGTCCCTGTCATTTTTTTTTTTTTTTTTTTGAGGCAGAGTCTCACTCTGTTGCCTGAGCTAGAGTGAGTGCCGTGGCATCAGCCTAGCTCACAGCAACCTCCAACTCCTGGGCTCAAGCGATCCTCCTGCCTCAGCCTCCCGAGTAGCTGGGACTACAGGCATGCGCCACCATGCCCGGCTAATTTTTTTTCTATATATATTTTTAGCTGTCCAGATCATTTCTTTCTATTTTTAGTAGAGACAGGGTCTCGCTCTTGCTCAGGCTGGTCTCAAACTCCTGACCTCAAGCGATCCTCCCGCCTCGGCCTCCCAGAGTGCTAGGATTACAGGTGTGAGCCACCGTGCCCGGCCGGTGCCTGTCATTTTGAAAACTAGAAAACAGTCCCCTATATTTCCAAAAGCTCTTGGGTGGGGAAAGGTGGTGTCCTGCCCAGATGAGAAGCCCAGTTGGAGAGAGCCTGAACGTGGTCGGAAAGTCAGGGTTTAATCTCAAAGACGTAAATAGTTGTGCCCATAAAAAACTGGAGGTCTCAGAATTGTCAGTGCTGGAGATTGGGGTTGCTAAGCCTCTGGTCATGGAAGAGGACAGAAGGATGACAAGGGTATACTTGGGACAGTGGACTGGCACAATCGTGGTTACAAGTGGGGACTAAAGAGAAGGGAGGTCAGAGAGAAATTGTTTTGTGATGAGGTTGGCAGAAGAATTGTAAGATGTCTTCTATGATATTTTTATTTTATGCTGTGCACAATTATCCCATGATTATAACTAATCCTTTCATC
The DNA here is from genome assembly GCA_028533085.1 of Varecia variegata. Taxonomy (NCBI): domain Eukaryota; kingdom Metazoa; phylum Chordata; class Mammalia; order Primates; family Lemuridae; genus Varecia; species Varecia variegata. The sequence goes on along the minus strand of JAQIFY010002163.1, from coordinate 4,123 downwards.
AGAGCTTATGATACCTTTATGTATTGATATATTCTCTATTGAACAAATGAAGACAAGGTTGTTTCTTGATTGGGGTAACCTGGCATCATAAGAATAATAATCTGGCATGGCTTGGGAATAAAACACTCTGGTTAATCTCATTCTATTTGAAGGGAGAGCCACCGCTATGTTACATAGTTTGTGGATTTCTATGGAGCTGGAATATTCCAAAATATATTTACAGTAAACTTTTCCTGGACTAAAGAGGCACCATGGTGAAGTGTCCATAATAAGAAAGAGGAGGAGAAAGACAGAGAAATAAATGCTCTAGGAAGTGTTTTTCATAGATGATCACATATTCACAATATGTGTGTTACATGTTACAACCGTGGAGCAGGGACCGTTATTCCCATCGCCCCATTGCACAGATGAGGAAACAAAAATTCAAAGACATTTCAACACTATCTCGGGCAACGCAGCTCGTAAGTGGTAAAACAAAGTCCCCGATTCCGAAGCCCTTCCTATTTCCACGATATTGTGCTCCCTTCAGCCCAGCTACGTCCCCCAGCTCCCGGAGAGCTGTTTGCACAGAATACAACGTGCACGGCGCCTGCCGAGCTGACAGCAGAAGCAAAGGAGACTTGGGTCTGGGTTATGTGAGCCGGAAGTCACTTCCGCTCGCTGAGTCTGAGTTTCCACAGTTGCACAACAGGGAGCCTGATACCATCTCGACGACTGAGCGAGGCTCTGCTGGGAACTAGAAGAGCCCGTGTGAAAGGGCTTTGTGCAGACAGAAAGGCAGATGGAAGGAGGGGTGGTGAGGAAGACGCAGAACTGACATCACTCGCTCAGCCTGTCACGGGGTCATCGTGCAAAATTATCTGTCGTCGTACCAGGGGTGTGTGCTGGCATCTGGAGAGCTTTGGTTAATCGGATGCTGCCCGGCAGAGGGTCAGCTCCCAGGTACTTCCGCAGAACCAAAACCTCCAGGAATGCAAGGCTGCCCGGCTATATCCAGACTCCGCACTGAGAGGTGGATGCTTGCAAGATAGCTGAGAGGCCGTGCTTGACTGGGAGTCTGGCGACCTGCTCAGTATCCTCCCGAAGAGGGAATGAGAAGACCCTGTAGCCTGTTCTGCCAGGAGTCTGCAGCAGATAGGAAAGATTGCCCTATTTGTTATATTTATTGGAGATATTATTATTTGTTTTATGCCGTGTGGAAGGAGGGCCAGAGCTATAATCTATTGATCATTTAGTTTTATGAAGTTCTCAAATGGGTGATCTGGTATTTTTCTGACAGAGAGGCTATGGTTCCTGAACACCAGTAATAAGGTTGTCATGTCATTTTCTTCTTGGTCTTTTTATTGCTTTTTATCTCTTTGCTGATATTACCTCTTTTCAATCTCACATCCTGCCCCCCTTGCAACTGTCTTTTTTTTTTTTTCTCATAGGGCCACGTTTAGGATGAGCTTGATGCATTTCATGGAACCCCTGCTATGCTTTTAAGAAACTGTTCCTCTTTGCTTTTCACGTTTCATCCTGTGAGACGGTCTGCCCAGTGCAGTAACTGTTATAAAGTCTTCTGGAATTTAACTGGGGGAGAAATGGGTCAGGGGCGCAGAGACCAAATGTTCGTTTTGCAGCCACGGTGTGAGCAGATGGAGAACAGAGTGAGGTGGCTGTCTTTGCGGGCCGTGGTTTTCCGTGGAGTCTTTCCGGATCTCCTGGGACTCGAGCTCCTTCAACATCCCCAAGTGTTTTGAGCAGACGAACACGGAGGATGGTGTCTTCCCAAAGAAAAGGCAGCAAGGTTATTACCCTGCTGTCTGCTCCGTTATCACACAGAGGATACATTTGATGAGATGCATCCTTCCTGCCTCTTATTTATCTGGGAATATGCTAGAGAACACAAAATCTGCTTGGAAAACACGGCTAAACAGCTTGGCTCTCTACTGGTGACAAATTGCTGGGGGTGGTCACCAGCGGCCCCGACGTGGATGAAGGCCGTCAGTCAGCCAGGCGGTTTCGGATCATATATACGCTGGCTGTGCATGTCTTTGCTCCCAAGGAGCACAGAGGAGAGAGAAGCTGCTAAAAAAAAAAAAAATGAGTGTGCATTGAAGGAAGAGACTGGAATGGGGCAAAGACGGCAGAAGGATTAGCCAGGGCAGCGGTGTCCAGGCCATCGAAGAGTTAAGTGCTGAGTGACTGTGGAGGCTGGTGCCATGGCTGGGGGACAACTGCCTAATGTCTTTCCACCGGGCTGTTCGCGAAGCTTCATTATGGGCGTAATTGTGTGCTTTGCACACGGAGGGAACACGCAGTCAAGGTATGGTCGTGTCGCCGGCTGCCATGCCAATTACCGGATATTAATGGCGGGATGACGTGCATATGCCCAAGCTGGGAAGCCGAAGGTTAATAGACGAACAGCACCAGGAGAGCCCATTTATCAGTTTCTATTTATCTCTCCTTGGGAGGTGGCAGGTTTACAGTAAATACCTTCTGTCCTAATTTCCTCATGATGAGGATAATGACGGAGAATGGCGAAGCCATTAGCCGGGACAGGCTGTGTGCATCACTCTGTCAACCCCGTCTCCCCAAGACCCACAGTGAGAAGTGATGGGCCCCAGCTGTTCGCCAGCATCCCAGCCCCCTCCCGTCCCTTCCACGCCACACGGCACACGGCACACGGCACACGGCACACGGCACACCAGGCTTGGGGAATGGTCCTCCCAGTGGAGCACACGGAGGAGCCCGGGCGGTGGAGGGAAGGAGAGGGCGGCAGGTTCTCCAGACTGGAGCGCGGCTCCTCTCGGGGCTCGTCCTTGCAGGGGACCTGGGGGAGCCGTGTTGACACGTGCCGGGATGCTCCTCCCGTGGTGCCAAAGCTACCATGACACATACGTGTAAAGTCGGAGAAGGAACCAGTGATTAGAGCGAGTGTGCGGGGAGAAGGGGAGGAAACAAATCTCACCAAACGTTCGTCTTTGCAAAAACTGGGAGACGTTTAAGGTATAGACATAAAAATTCATTTTCTCACCTCCCCTCCCCACGAACCGGAGAGACTGGAGGAAAATCCCTTTTGCAGAGGTAAAAGCTGTTGCTTTAAAATCCTGAAGGCGGATGAAAGTAGCTCAGATTGGCGTGGCTGTTGGTTTATTTAGTTATTTTTATTTATTCCTAATAGTGATCACGAGATAGCTATTTCATCTGTTTGTAGATAGGATCTTTCCATTTTTTAGTTATTTCCTAAAAATAACTAGTAACCTGGCTTTGCCTCAATAGTTAACAGAGCCCTTGAAAAACTATGACTTATTTTTAATTTTGTATTTGGGAAGCCCATTAGGTATTTCTGGAGTTTGCTCTCTATGAACTGAGGAAGGCTGTTGTTTTACCTAGGTGTGTTAGCAAATAATGGAGAATTACTTAATTCTACATTTTTTATAAAGTCTGGGTTTTTAAAAATTAGTAATGCTGGATATTAGAGAAAAAAAAACCAAAACACTTGTTTTGGGTAAATACAAGAAAAACACATCATTGACTAACTGAGAGGTGTCTGTAAAGTGACGTTTAAATAGTGTAGCATTCACTGAGATCCAAGCCATGAAACGTTGTAGATTTGGTTCCTACATGCAGTTAATACGTGTATGTTACGGTCCTACTGTGTGGCCAGCCCAGGGCTTGGCACCGGAAACACTCTGCCCTCTTGAGATGTTAACAATCTAGATTGTTGCATTGTTTGCCTGTGTTCCCCGAAGTTCACGTGTTGGAAATTTAAACCCCAATGCAACCGTGTTGCGAGGTGGGAACTTTAAAAGGTGATGAGGTCATGAGGGCTCTGCTTTCATGCACAGATTAATGACAGTATTTAGGGGTGAGTTCCTGATAAAGCCTGAGTCTGGCCTCTTCCCTCTCACTGCCACACGCACTCTCTTGCCTTTCCTCCTTCTGCACAAAAGCCCTCGCCAGATGCGGGTCCCTCGATCTCAGATTTCCCAGCCTTTATTTATTTATTTATTTATTTATTTTTTTTGAGACAGAGTCTCACTCTGTTGCCCGGGCTAGAGTGAGTGCCATGGCGTCAGCCTAGCTCACAGCAACCTCCAACTCCTGGGTTCAAGCGATCCTCCTGCCTCAGCCTCCC
>JAQIFY010002162.1:0-13561 GCA_028533085.1 Varecia variegata | reverse complement strand
GGATCTGCAAAAATAAATCTGGAAACCATTCTAGGCTTGGGATAGAGGTAGTGTTGTAATATACGGGAGGGTACAATAAAAAGATAAACAATTAGAGTAAAAAATAGGGGCTGGTTGGTTTTAAGCATATCAAAGAACTACAAATTTACTTACTCCCTGTAGGAAGGGCAGAGTGGGCAGTGAAGGTGAAGGGAGAGAAAAAAAGGGAAAACACAAACAAACAAAAAACAGTTGTAGTGGTCCCCAAATGCTAGTCCAAGCATTTGCATTTTAATAGAATGAGGAAGGGACACACTTGGAAATGTGCCAAAGACTTCCCTACTGTGTGCTAGATATATTGACTATATATTAAGTCTTCATGAAAGCCTTTACACTTTACAGATTAGTTCACTGAGATTGATTGAAGATAAGTAACTTCCCTAATGTTATAACGTAGAAGGGGTGGGGGGAAAATTCAAATTATTTCTGTTTGATTACAAAAAGTTTACCTGTACAACACTACCCCACACAGTTTTCTATAGGAAATGCTAGTTCCAGACTTATATGTCACTACTACTCTAAGTACTTTTTACATATTAGCTAATTTTATTCTCATAAAAAACTTATATGATAAATACTATAACTAGCATCACTCCTATTTAACAGGTAAGAAAACTGAGACACTGAGGTCTATATAACTTGTTCAAGGTTAAGTACAAAGAAATGCTGCAAGTTGACATTTTACTCCATCAAACTGAACCAGAGGTGCTCTTATTTTTTTTTGGCTTTATTAAGGTCTTAATTGAAAAAATATTATAAAATTGTATATATTTGTGGGGTACAAAATGATGTTTGAGATAGATGTATATATATACACACATATATATTGTAAAATGATTAAGTCAAGCTAATTAACATCTCCACTACCTCACATACTTATTTTTGTGTTAAGAACATTTAAGATCTACTCTCTTAGAAATTTTCAAATATGCAATACATTATTATTAGCTATAGTCACCATGCTATGCAGTAGATCTCCAGAACTTACTCATCCTCTCTAACTAAAACTTTGTACCCTTTGACCAACATCTCCCCATTCCCTTTTCCCCTGTCCCCCAAAATAGAACTACTTACTATATGATCCAGAATCCATCTTCTGGGTATATATCCAAAGGAAATGAAATCAGTATGTTGAAGAGATATTGGCATTCCCACATTCATTGCAGGATTACTCACAATAGCCAAGATATGGAAACAACCTAACCATCGCAAACACACAGACACACACACACACAAACACACACACACACACACTGGAATACCCTTCAGCCTAAAAAGAAGACAATGAAGAAGGAACAGGAGGGCAGGGAGTAAATCCTGCCATTTGTGACAGTATGGATGAACCTGGGAAACATTATGCTGTGCCAGGCACAGAAAGACAAATACTGCAACTGCATGATCTCACTTCTATGTGGGATATAAAATAGTTGAACCAGTGGTACTCTTAACCTAGAGTAAAACATGTTGATTGATGAAGGGAAGTTTAAAAAGGAAAAAGGCCTTCAGATCCATTAATTTTCATTTAATATAAATAGGCTTTGGTAGTGTTGGGTAGAAGGTATGAAACCTTTTCTCACACATCATAAAGGTTACAGCTGACACTCCTATAACAAAAGACAGGTTAACAACAGAAAAACATAACATATTTTTTAATCCAAGTTTTATGTGACCTAGGAACCTTAAGAAATGAAGACTCAAAAGACTCAGGGAATGCTGTACTTTTATTATGCTTAGATTTGATGAAGAATGGACAGCAATGTAAAATGTGATTGGACAAATGAGAATGATCTAATCCATTAAGGTTTGTCTGTTCAGATTCTTCTTTTTTTTTTTTTTTTTCTCATTTCATATCTTTATGTCACATTTTGGTAATGCTCACAATATGTCAAACGTTTTCATTATTATATTTGTTATGGCCTGTGATCAGTGATTTTTTTAAATTTCAACTTATTATGGGGGTACAAAAGTTCTGGTTAGATATATTGCCCATGTTCTTGATCTCTCTGTGTAGTGTTTCTTATTCCTGCATATAGGTCAGGCCCCATTCTGGTGTGAGGGTCTTATGATCTACTATTAGACAACATAGGTCAGAGAATTTCTTTCTGGCCAGCTCCTACACAGAAAAGCAGGAGAAGGTCAGAGTAATATTTCTATGTTTTATGGCTGGCTTTTGAGGAGAGGAGTTCTGGAATTCTAGTTTCTATGGCCTGTGTTGGGGGAGAAAGGGGAGTAGGAGAAAGAAGAGCAAGAACAGGTTAGAAAGAGACTTTGTTTTTGAGGCCCTTCCAATGTCCTTTAGTTCAAAGTATTCAGTATGCCAAAGTGCCATAGTCCAGGGTGTCATCTCCAGAGCCCCAGTAGATCAGTTCAGTTAGGTAAGCAGAATGATAATGGGGGCACATCTCTATGTTCAAACTCTCAAAGGCTTTTACTTTCACCCTAAGTTGCATTTAAAGTCTTACCTTCTAATCCCCATCAATTATTTCAAAACTGCAGGAAAAACTGGGAAAAGACGGTGGAGCTAACTGAATCCATCAAGTAATTGCAAGTGAAGTGCTAGAAAAAGAAAGCTAAGTACTATGTTCCTCAGATACTAAACATGCTCCTATTTGTTCTATATCAGTATCCCACTGCTTGTTGCCAGTGTCTGGAGTTAAGTTGTTTACCAGTTAGCTTATGTATGAAATAAAATGTTTTCCCCATATAATTACTATGTGAATAAAGTACAGAGCAGGCATATATCATTTCTATAACCTTCCTTTTCTTTCTTTTTTCTTTCTTTCTTCCTTCCTTTCTTTTATTCACAGATTTTAGAAGATAAAGTTACAGAAAACTTTATATGTAAATAAGTTTTAGTAATTTAATTTAATGAAAACACTTAATTTGTGAAGAGAACCTTTAGAATGTTCCATTTCCATCTCCCTGATATAAATTTCAAAATCAAAGTTCCATCAACAGCAGGGAAAAATTGCCATTAACTAGAGACAGCAACTTTGCTCTTAATGGAAATACTAAATTACTGCTTTCAAAACTAAACCATATAAAACAACTTTAGTTCTTTAAGAAAGGATAAGGAACATTTTATTTTTAAAGGAACATATGTTATTTTCATTTGCCTTAAATGACACATGGAAATTGAGTACAGCCTACCATTAAATAGACAATTTGCAAGAAATGAAATATAATATCAATAGGTTACTGACTTTTCACTGATGCACCTTAAGGTGGGTCTATTTTCATCCATAGTACCTGGAACGTGGTGGGTCTATTCAATGTGAAAACATATGTCCTTTCATTCTGGGAACTTTTTATGAAATTTCTTTTCTTTCACAATTTCCAATCCTCTATTTTCTGTTTTCTACTTCTGGCATACCTATTTTTTAAGATGTTGGATCTTCTCCACTGTGCTCTAATTTTATTTTATTATTAATGTTTTGTTCTAATTTCTATCTTTGGCATTTTGCTTTTCATTCCAGAATAGTTTCTCACCTTTATTCCCTGAAACTTTCATTGTACTTTTTCACTTACACTATTTTAGTTTCCAACATTAAAAAAAAAAAAAAAAAGTTCTGTGCTCTTGGTTTACGGATGCAAAACCTTTTCTTTTATCTTTAAGGATATTGATCAGACATGGTTTGAAGTTTTCTTTTTGTATAGTCTTTTCTTTTTCTGTAAGTTATTCATTGTATTTGTTTTGGTCTGTTTGACATGAGATGCTTTCTTCAAATATCTGATAATCCCCTGGTTTGTGCTAATATTTAAGAGTGGATCTATTGGTCCAAATCTTTACACAATCTAGTTGATTTTGTTCTAGTTGAGGAATTCCTGCTGTCATTGTGTTAGGTTGTTTTTCTTGGGTAGGGCAGATTCCCTGGAGAAGCTTCTTACATTCTCCTGTCCAGGGTTCTGTCAGGGATCAGAATGAGAGGAGAGAGTCAGGCAGGATGAGGTGTTTCAACATTTAGTATGCTTATCCTTCCTTTCAGTTTGGTATTCCCACCCTGTGTCCTGGTGTCCTTCAGGTCAGAGAAACTCTGTGAGGAGACCTCTCTAGGGAATAAAGCTCTTCTCTTCTACCGGGGGAGGGGGGGGGAATGAGGTGTAGTGGCCTGACTTTGAAGTACAGGGGAAGCAATACAGAAGCCTAACTGCTCAAAAGAGACTTTAAGCCATTTTTAAGTTTTTAGCTATAGTGCTATCACTCTGGCCAGAAATGCCTGATGGGACAAATCTTGAATTTTATGAAGGAGTATTGTGACAAAAATTGTGGAGCTTTTTGACTTTCTGGACTGTCATTTTAGCAGACAAAAAAATAATAAAGTTGTATCTTAGTTTTCCACTTTCCAACTTCAAAAATGTTTCAGTTGCGATCTCTCCTTTTCTCTTTTTCCTTATGGGCTCCTGTGTTTTTAATTAGTCTTGCTGGCTTATTGCATCACTAAAAGTGGTATTCTCCAATGTGGAATTCAAAAAATCAAATAAAACCCATTTGATTAAGATTTAAATAGAAAATAGCACCCCCAGAGTAAAGAGATTTAAAGAAGCATGTAAGTAATATATTTGCCAAGTCTCTTAAGAAAACCATACATAGGTTTATTATATTTTGAAAGAAAAATTCAGGTCTGCTGCTGTCAAATATAAGAATTGATAATATTGACTAGGTGTTTACTTCCTTAGGATTCATATATATTCAATTTGCAATGAAATAAATTCTAAAAACTATCAAGTAAACACTCAGAAACTCTCAGCACTTTATAGGAAGAATTGTAAATATTTGGTCTGGAAGTTTACTAACATTTTCTATAAAGAGACTTCTTGGTTTTTTTAGTTTTTAATTCACAACTATGGCTCAGAGTCCCACCTTTTTTCTCTTCATTTGAAGACTGCTCATCTTTTCTCTGAAGTGTCTTTAAATTGCAGCCTGAGAATATTCCATGGGTAAAATGTCCCATTTTACCAAGAAGAATGTTTCTTTTAGGTAAGAACCATGCATATCTTTTGTTTATTCTCCATTGGCCCCACATATATTATAGAATTCCAAGTGTAACAGGTCATTGCACACGGTTTTTGTTGTCTGTAAGTCTTATAGCTTGCAGCATCTTCTTCCAATCTCAGGTTCCAGGATCCTACAAGTACATGGGTACTAATGGCTCTAATGGCTTTTGGTACATGACTGAGTGATAATGGAATCTATTTTCTTGACCAAATACTGTGTAATAGCTTTTATTTCCTCATTTTAATCCATGTAAGTTACGTGAGAAAGAAAACCAAAATTTCCTTCTTTCATAAGTTACAACATTTTTACGTCAGTCCCGTGCCCTTTTCTCCATTTTTCTGTCAAATTGTTTTTGCTCTGTACAAGATTGTTCTTTTCTGTTTGAAAGTATTTTTAAGTTGTTTGGGGAAATGTTTATATCTCCAGGATGTTTTTCATTTCAAGAAAAGGTTAGTGTACCTCAATTGACTCCAAGGCTGGAATCTGGGAGAAACTGCAAATAATCCAGGGACTTATTTTCACCAGTTTAAAATTAGTATAAAATCATCTTCTCTATTGTCTAACACCTGTACATTGAGTAGAGGAATAAATAGGAGGACTAGGAAAACCTTGTCTAGCCACATGCCACATCTTACTCAAAGTTGCCTTTGGTTTTCTTGCCTGTAATTCCTAAATTGACCAGACATATTATAAAAAAAAAAAAAAAAACAAAAAAAAAAAAAAACCAAGATGATCTGGATATAGGAGAGGAAAAGAATGCTCACTGTTGATTAAGTTACCTTTACTCTTTCTCCCTTTCCTCATTTTGTGGGCCCTATGATGATTAATGCTATGTGTCAGTATAGCTGAGCCATGTTGCCCACATACCTCGTCAAGCATTATTCAGGATTTTTCTGTGAGGGTGTTTTTGGGTGAAATTTACATTTAAATCAGTGGGTTTTGGGTAAAGAAGATTGCTCTCCATAATGTGGGTGGGACTCATATAATCAGTTGAAGGACTGAATAAGACAGAAGGCTGATGTCCCCTGAACAAGAGAAATGCTCTAGGTTAACAGCCTTCAGACTTGAACTGCAGCATTAGCTCTTTCCTGGGTCTCCAGCCTGCCAGCCCACACTGCAGATTTCAGACATGCCAGCCTTCATGATTGCATGAGCTAATCCTTAAAATAAATCATTTTCTATGTATGTACACACATCCTATTCATTCTCTTTCTCTAAAGAACCCTTATTAATACAAAGCCTAACAGGTATTTTTTGAGTGTGATAATAAAAAATAAATAAATAAAAGTTGAGTCTCCATGACACACTGTGTTTGGTATTCTTTCTAAATGCAACAGTTCTTTGAAAAAGTAAACAACTAGGAGGAAAATGAGAAGTCCCAAACCTTCCTCAAAGGGTCCACAGTACTGTATTCCAAAAGAAATTGAAAGTTCTTTGGTTAAAATTAAAGTGACAAGTAAGGAAATAAGGAAGGAGTAGTACATGATATGATACCTGTAAGTACGTTCATGTTTTCCTAACTCTTACTGAACAATTTTCTCTTACCATGTGAACTCTTCTGCTGTCCTTATTTCCCAATCAACCTTTACAAATGAGTGCAAACTTTGAAGACATTGGCCTAATCTAAGAGTTAGGTAGAGTTACCATTTAAAAAGCAAAACAAACAAACAAAAAAAAAACACAAACAAGGTGATTCAGATTCATTTTCAAAGAAATAGCTCTGGCCACTAGAAGATATGGACCTGAGAGTCACAGGGAATCTGTGGAATAAACATTTACAGTAGCAAACAAAATAAAGTGTGGAGGAGTCTCTGGTAATCACTTTATTAATTTACCTAAGGGTATTTGTCCGTGTTTCTACAACTGGTTTACAAAAATGATAATAATAATAATTATATGTTATATATCAATAACCAATGAATAAATTGATATATATATATTTATTTTATCTCTCTATATGTATCTATTTAATATGTGCTACTAGGGGTGAAAAAGAAAATAGAGGAGGCTGAAGGATTAAGCTTATTCCTGTAGACATACCTTTACACAGTGAGAATGAAGCACTGCAGACAGATTTACAGTGTGCTACTACAAGTGAATATGCATTTAATGAGACCTCCAGTGTCTACTTTTCTATTTGCACTCACTGAATTTACTTTTTTTTTAAACTGAAATCTAATTAAGACACCTTCATCCTTTTTTCTTGAAGTATCTGTAATGGCTACTTTGAACTTTTCTGATACATTAGCAAATGACCCCATAAAATGGGCAGTCTGTAGAGATTTAAGGGGAAATACAAGAAGGGTACACATGAAATGGTATGTTAAAACAGTTACCTAAAATGCTCTAACAATGAACCGAGTCAATCTTCTTGTTGGTGTAGCTTTACAGTTTTTCAGTTGTTAGAAGGTCTTCTTTTCAGAAGAAATACAGGTAGTGAACAGTAATTATTAGAGATTAGAAGGCATTGTTCCTATTTCCTCTTTTGGTGAATTATTCTCTCTCAGCTAAAGCTTTCCTGATCTCCAAAGTTTCAAAACCCTCCCAGCTAACCAACTCTAAATTCCATATATAAAGTCAAAATGAATGTTCTCCAAGAATTCAATATTCTTCAGGAGAAAATGAGCGATATGCATTTACTTTCAAAAAAAAGGAGAAAATTGGTTCCCATTAATCAAATTTCACCAGGAAAATGTATCTTTCTTTCACCGAGGTATGGAAAGATAAATTTCCACAAAGCTTTTCTGTGTCATGCTAAAAGGGTTATCGATGAGGTTATAAGGGTTTACAATGTTAAAGCTGCAAAGGAATGTATGTTTATGATAAGGTGAGCTTCTTTCTGATGTTGTATAGGTGGTTTTTCATTCCACCCTCCCATCTTTCTGAGAGATCTGACATTTTAAGAGCTTAAGGGGCAGGACAGAAGCAAACTAGCTTTTACTGTATTTTACACAGAGTTACACAGTTAATCATTACAATAGCTGTTTGGCTAAAACTTCTTACCATCATTTTATAGATCAGGGAACTAAGTTTCAGTGAGTTTAAATATTTTCATCAAGATGCCATAACTAATAAAGGGAAGAGCCCAGATCTATCACTGTTTACTTTTCTATACTATCTACTCTCTGGGAGTATCAGTAATTTAAAACAGAGTGCTTAAATCATTCTCAATTGGAACAACAAATCTAGAATTTGAGGGTTTCCATACTTGGTGAACAGAAATCATAAAGCTTTCTATTTACACCTAAGTCCAAAAGCTATTCTGGACAATAAAGAATAATTCTCTCTAAAGACAAATTTTGGCAAAAAAAAATGCAGTCCAATTTGCTTGCATTACAAAAATAGAAACACATGTAATCTCAAATTAACTGCCTTTGTTTTCTGCAGTCCTATGCAAATGCAAATATGCAAAAGAACAAATGCCTGAAAGAGAAAAAAATGTACATGTTGGCAATTCCTTATCCTTGTGTTTTTCTTAATTGATTAGCACTGTCTCTGTTGGAACTCTTAAGATTTCTCAGATTCCCTGGCATTAGTTCTCATGAAATATCATCTAAATGATATTTTTGTGGAGACTATGATGCTCAATCAGACATTTTGGCTAACATTCTAGGCTGCTGATCTGACATTCAGTGCCCAGAATCCCTATTGCTGAGCCAAGCAAACCACCTCCTGAGTTGTTCCCCATCCAATTTGTGGTATCTCTGCCAACGGGTTTTCTAGATGGCTAGATCCCTCCTTCCTGAGCATAACAATTGGCCAAGCATATTAGCAAAGGCCCAAATTTTATGAATGTAGTGACACACATACATACTACATTTACATAGTCACTGATGAGCAGACCAATGTCACTGATGAGCAGACCATATAAATGTTTAAATCAATTACCGTGACAACTAGCTGTTTCATGAGAGACCAAGACTATTCCAAACCCCGTGTTAGACACTTATCACATGGTAATCAACATAGCAACAATAAAGAAGAATTGTGGGGGAAAGTAAAACAATAAAATAATTATCTTTTGTTGATTTAATATGATATAGAGCAATAGTCCTGTGCATATAGAGAAAATATAATTTTATTATTGAAGCATCCTGCACTTTCAAAAAGTAGTCATTACAGGTAGTCTCCCAAGATTCATTGTACACAGAAAATTACAGGAAAATCTAGCTCTGTAAAACAGATGAATCAGGGAGGAGATGGTTCTAGATAAAGTCATTAAGCTTACTTAAAATAAATGATCCATTTTACTTGAGACACCTTACCACGCTTACAGGTACCAATCCTCTACCTCTATCCTAGATTGCAATTATCAACTCCTAACCAAGTTCCTATCTCCCCAACCTCCTCCCATTTGCCATTCATACCACAAGCAGAGGAATCTACTAAAAGTACTGCTGTATTTGCATCACTACCCTGCCTTAATACATTTTCCTCTTGCTTCTATGACTGCTATCACATAAAATATAAGTCCAACTTCTGCTTTTTTTTTTTTTTTTTTTTTGAGACAGAGTCTCACTTTGTTGCCCGGGCTAGAGTGAGTGCCGGGGCGTCAGCCTAGCTCACAGCAACCTCAAACTCCTGGGCTCAAGCGATCCTCCTGCCTCAGCCTCCCGAGTAGCTGGGACTACGGGCATGCGCCACCATGCCTGGCTAATTTTTTCTATATATATTTTTAGTTGGCCAGATAATTTCTTTCTATTTTTAGTAGAGACGGGGGTCTCACTCTTGCTCAGGCTGGTCCTGAACTCCTGAGCTCAAACAATCCACCCGCCTCGGCCTCCCAGAGTGCTGGGATTACAGGCGTGAGCCACCGCGCCCTGCCAAGTCCAACTTCTTTAATCTAAACACTATGGCTCCTGTGTGGTTTTCTTCTCTCCTTTTCTAACATAAGCTTTATGTTCCCACCAATAAACCTGCACTAATACAGTTGTCACTATCTATATGTGTCAATTTAAATTTAAATTAGATAAAATTAAAAATTCAGTTCGTCTACTGCACTGGCCACTGTGACTAGTGGCTACTGTATTGGGCAATGCTGATTACATATCATTGCAGAGAGTTCTATTGCACAGCACTGCTATACACCTGCCCCCAAATCCTATTACATGAATCTGTCAGCACGTTCTGATACATGCTGTTCCCTCCAAATCGAAATGCTCTGGCCTCCTGTCCACTCTTCAGATTTACATTCTGAAATCCCATACATCCTGCAAGGAGTAGACTACATTTCACATTTTCTATTCCCCCTGCCCTTATGTATTTAATGTAGAAATGATGTCTACCTCTTCTAAACTTTGAGTTTCATTTGTATTATTCACATACAAACTCTCACACTGCTGCTTTAAATTAAAGAAATCTGGGTAAGAAGATTATTTTTGGCTAACTTGGAGAAAGAAAGAGAGATCTAAATAAAAGGGTCATTTTCTTACAAACTTATGGAGAGGTGGAAAGCTGTATAGCTTTGTTCTCTTCTGAGAGAGTCTTGGGTCTTGATATTCAATGTATATTGTTCAAAATATGAATGTATAATTCACATTTTACATATTGTCTTTTTTTCCAATTGTAAGAAAATAACATATTGTCAAACTTTTTTTCATTTACAAGGAGAAAACTAAGGACCAGAGAGGTGGCCTACACAAGTGAAAGTCAATCTACTGAACAAGTAGTATGGCACCCAGTGAGTATGGATATCCCTACGGTTATTAAACAGCTCTTGTGATGTCATTGTCCCAAGTTCATACAGTTAGTAGAATTTGCCATAAATCAACTTGAAAACAACTTTCAGGAAACAACTACTGTGCCACATGAGATACCCACCTCCTGGGACGTTGAAGCAAGAGCTTTTCAACTGCAAAATAGGCGCATGATCTTTATACCATTGGTATAATGTCATATGCATTTGTGTGCAGATTATAACATTCCAGAAAACTGCTCCCTCAGATGTTGTATTTGGGGTAATTGATGCTTTAGGCCTAAAAATCTTAATAAGCTGACACTTTTATTTTCAGAAGTGCCTGGAAGGGGTGCAATTCTAAAAAATTACTTTTCAACCTGGCTGATTGGCTAATAAAACGAAAGTAGTTTTGTAACAAATAAACAAGTAAAGAATATGGCATGCTTTGCACTGCTTTTAACATAAATGAGTAAAATCACTTCATTTCTTTCAATAAAAACTTCCTGCACCTAAAATAAAATGCCTGATGTTTATAAAGAAATGGCATGCTTTTGTATAAAAAAAGTTTGATAGCTCATTGTTGTCAACACTTAAAACAAAAAGTTGCTAACTTTTTTAAGTGACCAACCACAATAGTACAAAACAATCACATAGTTGCTATATCATCATTTTTAGCCCTAATCTCCAGTTTTAAACAATGTTCAGTTTCTAAGTAAATGCATTACTTCCTTATTGATTTTTACCCATGACTACATACAGAAAACAATAAACATAATTGATTTATAAAGTTATCTATATTCCAGTGGTCATTTTATAGTCAATATTTTTTTCCACTTAAAAAGAGAGATGTTAAGCACTTCTAGATTGAAAACATGGAAGGCTTTTCTTTTCTCTTCCCTGCTCACACCATTCTTAATCTGAATCTACTCACTGCTATTTTATAGTCAGTTTTTACAAGTAAAGCTGATTTCCTATCTCACAAAATAAATGATTCAGAAAATCACAAGGGAGTGAGGAACTCCTACAGACCAGCCAGTGAAAACGGACTGCAAGGAATTGAAGTAGGAGTGATATCAGCAAGGTGGCAGGATAGGAGTTTTCTATTGTCATTTCTCCATGGGTAGTTTTGAATAAATATTCTGATATACCATTCCGATATGGGTGGTTGTGAATCATAAATATTTTGATAGCCCCCATGGGCATCATTGACTTATATAATACAACACAATAATAGACAAAAAGTCATAATAATTGACATTACCATTAGTTAGCATTTCTCATATCTGGACAAACAAAAAATGGTTTAGATAATTTCCACCACATCATAGCTATTACGGAATTTTGTCTAATTGAGATGCTAACATTTCTTTTCCTCAGATATATTGATGAAGAATTTGGCATTGCAACCTGAACAGTATTATTAAATAAAGCTACGGTATGAAAAGGAGGAAAATGCTCAGGAACAAAGATGAAGAAAAAATTAAACAGGAATCTTCTTGTATCACTGTCTATGCAGATGTGGGGAAAAATCTATTTTTGCATATTCAATTTTCCTTCTAGATTGTCATATTATTAATTTTCAAGTTTTATCAGAGGCATATAACTTCTATGGATAGAGCCAAGGTCACCAGAGTAGTTTACATAAAACTCAACATGGGATATGGGATTGACCTCATAGTTCGAGATTAGCAATGTATGTTTTTGTTATGGAATTGTCTGCCTTGCATATCACTATAAAACTACAGCTACTAGTCAGGTCTTTTTAGGATTTAACATTTTAACAATTGGTATGATTTATCACTGGGTTTGGCCAAACATTAGGACAAAAATTTAAAAATATCCCTCAATTGTTTTTCATGTCATAAATCCAGGCTTTCTTTTAATTGCTGGGCTATTTATTAGAATGGTTGCATAGGTTGTTTCTAGATAGACAGTCATTGCAAGTAGGCTACAATGTGGTTAACAAGATTCTTAATTTTAAATTGTAATATTAAAACAACTGAAGAAAAACTTCTAGTGACATTCTAGTGTAAAAAGAGAATAAGGAAAATAAATTAACAATGAAAAAGTAAATAGGAAAAAATTACAGATCGATAAATCAAGCAAAGTAGACTATCATTGGAATGTTAGAAGAGGAGATATGGACAGTAGTCTGAGTAACTTAGAAGAAAAAAGCTTTATAAATCCAAGGTGTCATAAGAAAACTACTCTTATGAACATTTATGCATTGGAATACTATTTTCTGGGGTGAGCAGAACAAATGCATTTAAAAAACCTTGTAAGTACACAACAGTTTCCTAACAACTACTGATAGAAAATAAAAGTAAAAGTACTTTTTCAGAGACTCTTACTTCTAGTATCAACAAGTTATACATTTAGTAATATATGTGAGTTTTAATCACTTTTCTTCCAGATATGAGGTTGGCTGCTGTTACCAAAACACTCTTCATATATTTACTAATAAGAAAGCACTTTATAAACTCACACCTAATAATAATCATTATCACATGCTGGGTGCCTTCTTACACCAGACACTTCACACATACAGTCTCTAATTCATAAAACAAGCTGATAAAATACGAATTGTCGCCAGTCCCATTATATAAATTAAGAAACTGTGACTTGGAGAAGTTAAATAACTTGCTTACGGTCTTACCATTAATTCTGGATTCAAGATTTGAATTCACCTATCATGTACGGTTTTCAATAATTGACTCCATATAGATTCGCTCTTTGCATAGGCAGACATTTGACAATACTATTATTTTATTTATTGTGAATTTGCCTGATCATCATTCATGAAATATTTCAAATTCCTATTATGTGAAAGACATAGTTCTATATGCTAA
>JAQIFY010002161.1:0-13562 GCA_028533085.1 Varecia variegata | reverse complement strand
ATTCTTCCTGCCTGGCTGCCTTTGAATTGGGATGTTGGCTTTTTCCTTCCTTGAGACTTGAACTGAAACACTGGCTTCCCCTGGGTCTTGAGCATGCCAGGCTTCAGAGTAGAAATACACCATGGAATCTCCTGAATCTTGCCCACCTACCCTGCAGCTCTGGGGACTTGTCAGCCTGCACAGCTGTGCGAGCCACTTCCCTATAATAAATCTCTTTATATGTGCATATCTTACTGGTTGTTTCTCCGGAGAACCCTATCTAAAACAGAAGGATATTGTCTCATAGAGTAGCCAGAATAGTTGGAGAAAGAGGCTTGGAAAATGGGCAGGAACCAAGGCTAGAAGGCCAGAGTCACAACCAAAATGATGCTAAGGAACAGTCTGGCCAGAATGGTGCTCCTTTAGCCCTGCTAGTCATGGCCACCGGACATCCTCCTACTGTTGCCACCACCGTAGCTTCTGCTGGATGCTGTTTGCAGGTGTTCCCCCACCACAGTGAACTCTCACTGTCCCTGTTTGTTTATTTCCTTTTCTCCATGCTTAAGTTTCCCTGTAGCAACAATTTTGGTTACATGTCTACATCCCCAGTTGAGGGTAAATAATGAAAAAATAGGCCTTTTAGTCTTTTGTAGTAGAAAATGAGTCTTGTCAGCATAAAATTATATAATGTAAAAAGCAAAATCATTGTTTTTTATGTTTTATTATTAGCCATGGCCTAGAAATACATTGATCTTGCTGAGCTCATGACAGATCTTTTCATTTATTCAACAATCACATATTGAATATCTTCTAATTTCCTCTATGATAAATATTTGCTGAGTCAATCAATGGTTACAGAAACTTGACCACAGTCTCAACATTGGCTATAGTTAGCCCCATAAAATATGAAGAGCCCTATAAAATCCTAATGATATCAGGTATCTATATGTAGCTTTGCAAGGATGATGAAAAGACTTACCTCCACTGCAAGGCCAAGAGGTCATAATTATGTGATCGCCTTTGTGAGCACACATTCACAGCAGAGATCGATTTGGACTCTCAGCCCAGGTGTTACACTCCCTGAGTGACTACTGGCAGGTCTCTAAGGCTTGGTTTCTTTACCTATAAAATGAGAATAATAAAATTATAAGAGCCTTTTTATTACTTCCTCACCAAGTTTTTTTGAAGTTCATATAGGATAATGCATGAGTATGCTACAAAGAATAAAAGGTATGCAAAATATATGTAAAGTATCAATATTATTGTTATATAAGTAGCAAGACTATATTGCAATTGGAAATTATCTATTCTAATCACAAGAGTTACTGTCTTTGTCAGTTTTGGGTTTAAGTCCCCTGAGACTAGGTCATTTTTAAAGAACAGAAATTTGGCCACTCACACCTGTAATTCCAACACTTTAGAAGGTCAAAGCAGGAGAATTGCTTGAGGTCAGGAGTTCAAGACCAGACTGGGCAATATAGAGAGAACCTGTCTCTACTTAAAAAAAAAAAAAAAAAAAAATAGCCAGCTGCAGCAGTGCTTGCCTATAGTCCCATCTACTTGAGAGGTTGAAGCAGGAAGATTGCTTGAACCCAGGAGTTTGAGGCTGCAGTGAGCTATGATCATGACACTGCACTGCAGCCTGGGAGACAGAGTGAGTGAGACACTGTTTCAAAAAAAAAAAAAAAGAAGAAGAAACAAATTTATTTTCTCACAGTTCTAGTGGCTTGGAAGTCCAAGATCAAGGTACTGGCAGGTTTGGTTTTTGGTGAGAGGGTCTCTTTGCTTCCAAGATGGTGCCTTGTTGTGGCATCTTCAGAAGGGAAGAATGTTCACATGGCAGAAGGCCAAGGGTGCTGAAGGCTGCATGACACCTCTTTTATAAGGGCCTTAATTCCATCCACAATGACATAATCACCTCTTAAAAGCCCCATCTTTTAATACTATCACAATGGCAATTAAGTTTCAACACCTGAATTTTGGAGGAGCTACATTCAAACCACAGCTGCTATCATTTATCTCTTGCTCTATGCTCTAAACATGCACGGCCCCTCCCTCTCTCATTCTGTCTTCCCTTGTCAACTTGCTTAAGAACAAGCATCTCTCATATTCTGGATCCTCTAAGGGGCCTTCTCCTTCCCTCTTAGCTTCATGCTTCATGTGGAGAGATTTTTGGCTAACATAGCTGGTCTCTCTTCACAGGGGTGGAGGGATTAATCTGACTGATGAGTTTGGGGTAGCAAAGTGACCTTCTTCAGTCTACTAAGTACTAATGTCATTTTTGCATTTTGCCCTATCTATCATGTTGGCCTTTTTGTCCTATTCCTTGACCAAACCTCTGTAGGGAAATAAAATTATTATAACACATATTATCTATATGTGTTATCTTAATCATTGCAAAATCTTAGGTCTTGGAGGTTTGATTAGTTCATGCTGTGGCAGGCTATTTAACACATGGAGTATTTTACATCTATCAATTCCCGGCAAATTTGCACTAGTGGTAGTTTAGCAGCTCAACCCTTATTCGTAATCAAAGAATTATAGAATTTTTCATTTGTGAACACTTCCAAATATGCATCATTCTAACTTAACATGATAAAATATGGAAAATGTGTTACGTAAAGAATAAACACAAGTCATGGTTCTTACAAAACAAGAGAAGCACAGTGGGCAGTTTTTTTTTTTTAAGGCTCAGCTCAACAGGGAATCAAAAAAAAGAAAACACAATGTCTCTGCCCTGCTAAGAGGAGTTTTGCCTTTGTGTGCTATTTCCTGGCAGATGAAAAGGCAGAGAAGCTCCAGCTTGTATTGCTTCCCTGGGATTTGAAAGAACAAAAGAAAAGTAAACACTGCTCTGCCTCCAAGAATGACATTTAGGCAAGAATAGTCTGTCTTATCTTTTCATTTCTTCTCTTCTTCCTTGATTATTAAACAAAGAAGAGTAATGGTAAGGTGGAAATCCTTTTTAAAATTATTTTTAGTTTGTGTTAAAAGTTTAGTATTTTTTTTTTAAATTACAGCAGAGCTTATTTTGTTTCTCTCCTTCAAATTATCTAATGCAATATTCAATTGTTAACTCTTGAGGAACTTTTGATCTTTTGTGGTGTAATCAAAATTTAAGACCAACAATTTACTTAAATGTTTTAGTATTCCAGGCACTATAAGGAATACTTTCAGTAAATGTTGATTGTAAATGACTTCCCTGTGCAAACTAAGTCCTTCTCTCAAAGCCTTATTCCTAGGACTTCAACTTATTTTATATCCTGCTATGGTCCGAATGTGTCTGTCCCCCCATGCTATGGTTTGGATATGGTTTGTTTGACCCTACCATGTCTCATGTTGAAGTTTGACTCCCAATGTCGGAGGTGGGGTCTGGTGGGAGGTGTTTGGGTCATGGGGGCGGATCCTTCATGAATGGCTTAGTGCCATTCTTGAAGAGTGAGAGAATTCTCACTCTTAGTTTTCACTAGAACTAGTTGTCAAAAAAGAGCCTGACACCACCAGTTTCTCTCTTGCTTCCTGCCTCTTAATGTGATCTTTGCACACCCTGGCTCCCCTTCCACTTCTGCCATGAGTGGAAACAGCCTGAGTCCCTTGCCAGAAGCAGATGTTGGCACCATGCTTCTTGCACAGCCTGCAGAACTGTGAGCCAAGTAAACCTCTTTTCTAAATAAATCGCCCAGCTTCGGGTATTCCTTAGTAGCAACACAAAAATGGACTAAGATACCCCAAAATTCATATGTTGAAATTCTAACTCACAAGGTGATAGAATCAGAAGCTGGAGGCTTTGGGGTGATTAGATCATGAGTGTGGCACTCTCGTGAATAGGATTAGTACTCGTAAAAAAGACACCAGAGAGACCCCTGGCCCCTTCCATCATGTGAGGACAGTGAGAAGATGCTTTCTATAAACCAGAAAGCAGCTCCTCACCAGGCACTGAATCTGTCCATGACTACTTCTTCATCTTGGATTTCCAAGAACTGCAAGAAATAAAGTTCTGTTGTTTATAAACCACCTAATCTATGCTATTTTGTTACAGAAGCTCAAACAGACCTAAGACATACCCACCCCAATGATGTTCCATGACAGCAGCCAACACTAGGACAGATTCCAGGCTTAATAAGAGTATTCTCATGGCACACTTCTGACCTCAGTCATAGTGCCAGGCTCTTGGCCCTGCCAGTGGGAGCTGATTTGAGACACTCCAGTGTATGATTAAAGTTATGCTGGAGTGTTCAGTTTCAATCTACACTGAAACAGGGGCTTCCATTACCATCTCTGTGTCATGAACCCTGCTCCAAATAGCAGAGTATGTGAGGAGACACTTTCTCATTCAATCCAAAAAATACCACTGCAAAAATAATCTCTGACTATTGCATCCAGTATCCTCATCCTCCAAATCCTTGCATGTTATTACAGGTCCCCATCTTTGAAATCCTTTATTTATGTTTCTTCTTGACGGTGGTCAGACACTGATGTGAGTCATCTAAAGAGAACAGAATTTTCTTTGGCAGTTTTTGCCAATTAGATCCAAGAATGCCTTTGATTTTAAAAATATCATGTAGCCTACTTTGAATGCTCTTGACCTTGAGTCCTTAACATCCTGTTTTTATGGGTTTGCTCCTAAGCCCTCTGATAATTCCTTTTCAGTATCTTTCCAGGGCCCCTTTCCCTCTTTCTCTTATTGTGGGTATTGCCAGGCTTCCATCCTTGGCTGGCTGTTTCTAACACTCTGTATTGTTGATCACAAACCCAAGTCATTTCAGGATCTGTAGACAACATAAATAAATGGAGCAGGTGGTAGGGGAGAAAAACAATGTGGTTCTCCTACGCTTCATTTTTTCCATCCTGAATAAAGAAATATTTTCTCTTATAAAGAAACAACAACAGGCCGGGCGCAGTGGTTCACGCCTGTAATCCTAGCACTCTGGGAGGCTGAGGCGGGCGGATCGTTTGAGCTCAGGGGTTCGAGACCAGCATGAGCAAGAGCAAGACCCCGTCTCTACTAAAAAAATACAAAGAAATTAGCTGGACAACTAAAAAAAAATATATATATATATACACATATAAATTAGCCAGGCATGGTGGTGCATGCCTGTACTCAGGAGGCTGAGGCAGGAGAATCACTTGAGCCCAGAAGTTGGAGGTTGCTGTGAGCTAGGCTGACACCACAGCACTCTAGCCTGGGCAACAGAGTCAGACTCTGTCTCAAAAAAAAAAAAAGAAAAAAGAAACAACAACAAAAACAAACATGCACAATCTTGAATGGCAGCTGATACTCAGTGTCAGGGAGATAAGGAGTAGTTGCGTCCATAGGGAAGCTGCTTCTCAGCTCCTGTCAGTCAACAGGTAGTATGAGTATTACCAAAACTTTTCCATTTCTCAAGAGAATCTGAAAATTCACTTTTATTTGAAACCTCTGATACTGAAATTTTTGCTCAAGAATAACACATCTGCATGCCACAAATAGCCTGCTAAAGAGAATACATCTCCATGCCATGATCATGAAATGATCAGTGGGTCACCAGTTGGCAACTTCTTCACTACAGATTACTAAAGGCAGTGGTTTTCAAACTGCAGAGGACAACCCATTGCCGGATCATGTAATCCGTCTAGTGAGCTGCAAGTAACATTCCTAAATGAAACAGAATTGCACAGAAGAAAATAAAATTGAATATAGTAGAATATATCACATTTAATAAGGGTAGGATTTATTACAGGAGACTCACATGAATGTGTGTGTGTGTGTGTGTGTGTGTGTGTGTGGTGTGTGTGTGTGTGTGTGTGTGTGTGTAGGGGGTCACTGTAAAAATATAATCTATTCCTAACTTCAGTCAAAAGGTTTGAAAGTCACTGCCCAGGTGACAGTATTCGTCCCCCTTAAGGTCAATTGCCACTGAAATGCCAGTGATGGTGAAATGTGCATCTGTAGGCAAGATTTTCCTCTTGGAACTTTAGACCTAGATTTTCAATTATCTGCTGGGTATTATCATTTGGCTGCTCCATAAGTACAGTAATACAATGATTAAAACAATGGGCTTTGCTGGCAGACAGCTCTGAGTTTGAATATTGGCATATCTCACCCTGTTTTCTCATTCTTAAAATCAGGATAATTGAAATCTCTGAACAGGGTTGTAAGAATTTGTCCTTAGAACAGTGCCCAGCACATATAAAAGCAAACAAATATTGCCTGAGCACCGACCATGTTCCGGGCATTGTTCTAGGCACTGGAGATTGATGAGAAAATTCAGCTCCTCCATAGGAGACAGTGCTGCTTTTCAGCAGTTTGAGAAAAAAAAGTTGAAATCAACAAAACATCGCCTTCATGTTTTACTGGACACATACAGTAATCCTTTAAAAATGTATTCTATCAGTACCCTTTTCAAATGGTGTCTTTGAAGTTTACTAAGTTGTGACCATAGCATGACCTTCTTCTTCCTGCTGAGTGTCAGAAGGTCTTCTCTCCCCTCCTGAGTGTCACGAGGTCTCCCTGCCCCAGCTGACCGTGAGGCAATTCTCAGAGAGGTCTCAGTGGTGCTTGCGTGTAAAAGCAAACTTTTCATGTTGTTGCATTAAGGAACCTGGGTGTAGGGTTCCCCAAGCTCTGGTAAATATGATGATGCCCTTTCTCCCCGTGAAGTTTGTTGACAGTGATCACATAAGCAGATACATACATGATAACATCATTTCAGCTGGTACTGTGCTGTTGTGTTATTGCTATGATGATGCCAATGATGATAATGAAGAAGTAAAACCACAAACACATCATTTCCCCACTTTTTTCTCCTCACACCTACCTCCTTCTCTTCGTATGTTCCTAGCTTGATGATTCGCATCACCATTCACACTGGTGCCCAAGCCAGAGGCATCTGATGTAGCCTGCAGACTCCACTCTATGCAATTTCTGAACCCACCCACTCTCCACACTTACTGCCACTGTGCTACGCCAGATTCTATCATCATTTCCCCCAGGTCTTGCGGCAACCTCCCAACTGGCCTTCCTCCTTCCAGATCTAACCTCTTTCATGATATAATGACAAGAATGATGTCTTTAATACTACTACTAATATCACTTTAGATAAATAATGGCCACTGAAAGATACATTGTAGAATCATAGAATTTGTCTGCCTCATTTTAGAGATGAGAAAACTGAAAGCCAAAATGGTAACCGCTGTGGACACTGCCACTCACAGAGTTAGCAGCCGCACTCAGATGCAAATCTAGGCATGAACAGAAGTGTGAGTTTGGGCTATGAAGAGAGCGACTCTTAGCTGAACAAAAAGATAACTGAAAATTATTTCTTGCCTTACATTGAGGCTAATCTGCAAAAATGTGTATCATTTATTAAATGATTTGAGTAAGCATTAAGATACAAACTTAAGTTATTTCACATGTAAAGTATTTAATAACGAACATGTATTTTGTGTATGTGTGAGTATGTATCTAAAAACAAGATTATTTATCATTAGGGGTAGGTTATTTTCCATAAAAATGAAATTTGGGCATATGACACTGATTAAAAATATTACTCTGGCTGATATAAAAGCAGTAAAATCCAATTAGCTTTAAAGCATATGAAAGAAAGTATAGCATTTTTGTGTAATCAAAGTTTGTTTACAAGATACCCCACAGCTATTCATATGTTTTTCTCCTGGAATTTAGAATATAATTAATCATATAACATAAACCTGAAGGAAAAAATAACAGTAGTAAAAATGTAACTTGCCTAGAATTTTGAAAATTATAAAGAAAGGAGTTTTACACAAGAATTCAGCACACTGAAATGTGGCTAGTACAAAATAAAAAAAGAACAGAAAAGAATTCAGCATGGACAACTAGCTTATCATAAGTCAACACTAAGCACAAAAGGCAAATACTTTAATGGGAGGAACATTTCAGGCAAACATAGTCAGCTATGATGTTTTTAATATCTCAAGCCCAATAGCAATAGCACACACCACAAAAATCAAGTCAGAATGATACATTATATCTCTTAGCAGTAGTGGTGTGATTGAGGGAAGGAAGGTGACATGAAATGAGGGGATATTTAGATGATATTTAAGGCATGCATGTAATTCAGGCATAATTATTTTTATGTTGGTTTTATATATAAAACCAAATGATGTATAGGTACATCATAACAAATCATGTTCCAGAAAATTCAATAGTAAAGAAATAATAGACATCAAATGCTTCTCTGCAAATCACAGATGATTTTTTCTCAGCAGGAAAAAAACTTTAATTGAATGTTATCTTATTAGAAAGACATTATTTCATCCAGAGTAATAAGGTGTACATAGGGAATATGAGGAGTTGTATCAGTTGGAGCTATTTTGTAAGCACCACAGTCTACTGCAGTTTGTTTAGGTAGAAAATGAACTTATTGAAAGATATCATATAGTTCAGAGAATTGCCAGGTGGGCTGAGAAACAGGCTCAAGATGACCCTCTAGGAATAATTCCTAGAACCACACCAAAGACCTGGCCCAAGCAGGAAGTAAGTTCCCATGGCCACTATCACCCCACATCAGCAAAAGGAATGAGCCATCCCCAATCTGTTTTTTCCTATAGTACATTCCCAAAGTTAAGTCCCACTTCTGCCTCTGATTCACCAAACCAAAGTTACATGCCTGCAGCTCAGTCACAAGGAGGTCTGAGAATACAAATTTGCAAACTGCCCTGGGAAGATGGAGCTCACAACGTGGAGAACCATCAGATGAAGAGAGGGTGTTCAGAGCATGTGGGAAATTTGGTAGGTAAAATTCTAAGATGGCCTCCATGATCTCACTCCCTGGTAAACATGTTTTACTCATGATTAGTTATATGCCAAAAGGGATTTTTGAAATGTAACTAAGTGCTCTAAATAGTTCATTTTGAATTAATCAAAAAGGTGGTCTTAAAGACACAAGGTCCTTGAGTTTGACAGTCACAGGGCAACGAATTCTGTCAATGACCACGTGAGCTTGGAAGAGGATCCTAAGCCTCAGCCTCAGATGAGACTCCAGCCTCAGCTGACACCTTAATTTTAGCCGTGCAAGACCCTGAACAGAGAACCCAGTTATGTCCTGCCCCGACTTCTGACCGACAGAACTATGAGGTAATAAGCTTACTTTTAAGTTACTAGGCTTGTGGTAATTTGTCAGGCAGAAATATAAAAGATACAGGCAGCTACCAACTACCAGTATCTCCCAGAGGTATCGTATAACAACATTGGATGGTAAATTGTTAATAATCTTATTAAGCATTTCCAAAAGGCAAAATAAGTGTAGTAACTTTCTATTTTCATTTAAAACCATTGTAAACTTCTGTGTTAGGTATTTAAGTGGATACTCTCTGGTATAAACTGAGATCTAGAAATAAAAAGGAAAACAGTTATTTAACAGGTTTTTGTACTATAATACATTACGTAAACATATATGGGTACATATATACTTATTACAATAAAAATTAAACTTTAATTTTTATAACACCTACAATAAAAAGATTTACCAGGAAGGAAAGTTGTAAGAAGAGGTAGAAAAATGAACAAATTAATAAGGAAACTAATCAACTTTCTGATTGAAGAACAGGTAATTACATGGTTTTATACAGCTTATATTCTAATTGTCATAACCTTATCAACTATGAGGTTATAAAGTAAAATTATTCTGGAATAGAAATAGTTATGCTTTTTCTCATCTCTCATAGCAGTTTCTTTAATGATATCTAAGAAAACAAGAGCATAAGTCTAAAAAAGACACAGTCCATATTTAAAAATTATCTGAAATCAATTATGTCAGGTTGTCTCATTTTAAGAAAAAAAATTGATAACTCATTAAAAGCTCCAAACAAAACAAAACAAAAATTGTATGGACAAAGTTTAGAAAGATGTTATAGCAGATCTATGGGAAAATCTACACCACCCCCCGCCCCCCAACCAACTCTGAAACCTGAACATTCTATCAATCTGACATTGAATGACTTTTCCTGACAGCAGAATAATAATTTTTGACCATTGTTCCTAAGCAAAACATGCTACAGATTACTGCATCTTGAGATGTAAGAATATCTGTGTATTTGCTCTCAGTAGACTCTACAACTCTGCTGTCCAGTACCAGCAACTGTAATTATTGCTACTATTAACATGTGGCTATTGAGCCCTTGAAAGTTGGCTAGTCCAAATTGAGATTGGTTGTAAGTACAAAATACATACCAGATTTTGAAGATTTAGTTCAGTGGGAAAAAAACTCATTAATAAGTTTTATATTGATTATGTGCTAAAATTATGTATTTTTACATATTAGTTAAAATATATTAATAACATAATTCTCCTGCTTCTTTTCACTTTTTAAAAAAGTTTTAAATTTTATACATTATCTGTCTACAGGACAGCACTGTTTTGTAACATGAAAATTCCTTACCTTTCCTTAGGGATTCTATCATCACCTATGGAACCATATCTTTCCAAGCTATTTAAAGAAAAGCATATCCCTTTTTACAAGGATCTAAGACTGTGCCCTTGTCTCTACATGGGCTAATGAAATTATCCCTGCAGAAGCTCTAGTGGTTTTCATCATCAGCCACAACATTTGTTCTCCAGGCTCTGGGATAGAGTGTGAAAAGGGAAAAGACTCCCTTCCAGTGGCTACAGCAGATGTACCAGAAACTCCTTGCAGAGACTAAGCTGAAGGCTATGGCAGCCCTTTTTGTTCATGAACTTTAGCATGGACCAAAATACCAGCTCAGAGCCCAGTATGGCTTCAATACTTAGTTTCCCATCTTCAGACAGAAAAGTGATAATAATGTAAGAATTATTTTTAATAAGGAATTAGTAGAGATTTTAATGTGTAACGATTTGACTTATTTCTCTTTCTTAGTATCCAGAAATTTTCATCTCATGACATTTAACCGAATCAACTCCGGGTCAGGCCCAAAGAAGAAAGTCATTCATAATTTGGGAGAAAGATCCCCAAATACAAAGGTATAGTTCTTGAAATTAAAAACTCAGGGGCATGAAATCAAGAAACAATGGCAGATACTTTATAAATACCAATGTCTGATTTATATGAATATTTATATTACTAATAATGGGAAAGCCCAAGAAGGCTATCATGAGATTGCAGTATTTCCCTGTTGCTCTTGAGGGATTTCTGTTTCTTCCCAAAGATGCATAAAACACCTTCACTCTACATTGATGTAGATTGTTCTACAGCCTTTCATGCCTGTTTGCCATTTATCACCTCTGTGCAAGATTTCCCAATTTTTTGATTCCACTGGTAACCCGGGCAAGGTCTTTGGTAGGATCAAGAGAGGCAGCAAAGAGGAAGCTGAAATGGGAGACAGAAGGTCAGCGCTGTGGAAGAAATGCTTGAACTACCACTACTGAAATTCATTCCTATGCTCTTTGTCTGGACAAGCAAGAGGACTGAGAAAAGAAGATGTTTTTGTGGCATATGTAACATGACTGCTTTATTCCCCAATCAGCCTTTCTTACTCCTCAAACCATCACGTATGTGCCTTTCAGATTTTACCAGAAAGAAAAATGAAAGAGAGAGAGAGAGAGAGCAGAAGCGGGAGAGAGAGAGAGAGAATATCAAATTATAATTGATTTCCTTTAAAGCTTACTTCAATTTTCAATGTTTTGATTTAGCTCTTCCAACGTAGCATTTTATTTTTACTTTGTTTTGTAAGACCTTTGAACAGCAAAACAGATTACTAGTAATATCTTAGACTTTTAATATTGATTGAAAACATGACTATTGGGGACAAAAAGTCATGCATAACTGAAATGGACATTTGTTATATTTGCCATTTAGCATCTATTTTCCTCTTTTGTCAACAACGTTCTAACGTTCTGTGGGTTAGATGGGGCTGACCACACCCCAGGCCCCTGGGATTGGGTACATAATTGGATACAGTCAATCTTTCTTTAAAAAATTAATTTTTATTTCAAAATATTAAGAGGGTACAAATGTTTTAGGTTACATGGATCGTTTTTGTAATGCTCGAGTCCTGGCTATAGCTGTGACCGTCACCCAAATAGTTCCTAGTACCGTCACCCAAATAGTTCCTAGTACCCATTAGGTTGGTTAATTCCCGTCCCTTCATCCCCCACGCCTACCTTGTTGCTTTCCACTGAGTTTTACTCCCCTCTGTGCACTTGTGAGCTCATCGGTTAGTTCCAATTTAATAGTGAGTTCATGTGGTGTTTGTTTTTCCATTCTTGTGATACTTCACTTACGAAATGGTCTTCAGTTCCATCCAGATTGTTGCAAAAGGCATTAATTCATCTTTTTTGATATAGTCAATCTTCCTGCTTCAAGAATATTCATGTTCTGGGCCAATGAGAATCAGAATTGAGATTTTTTTTTACTAACTTGGGGAACTTTATTTTCTGCCAGAATTGTTGAGAAGGCTGGATGGAGGTGTGAATCTCTAAAAACCACCTTCCGACTGTTAGAGATGAACTTGCCTGAGAATGGGGCCAATGGACTTGAGAGATGGAACACTGACATCCATTTGAGGCCCTAACTCATACCCAAACCAGCTTTACCTCTGTTGTCTTTAGGAATGTGAATCAGTAAATCCCCTAGACCAGTCAGGGTTCAATTTTTTTTTTTTATCATGGTGATTGAAAACATCACAACAGATACAATTACTAAAACATTTATAATGACCTTTTTGTAGTATGTTCAAATCATTGCCAAAAGGATCTAGGAAGAAAAACTCTTTTAACTGCTGAGATCTTAAACCTATATGCCTAAATTATATGAACACTTGGAAAAGAAAGCACAGTCCCCAGGCATTTAGAATAAAGTCTAACCCATAAAGCAAAGTGTATCCAATTTTGTTACTTTAGCTATTAGAATGCCTGAGCATGACAACAGATTATTGAATGCCTCAAATACATGGATTCGATACATTGTTATTCAAGCAATGCCAGTCATTTATGTTAGGGGCTTTCAACTCTCTAAGCCATGAAGCACTTTATTCAAAAGAAATTTATATGAAAGCCTAAAATATGAAAACAGATAAAAATAGTATAAGTGGGCCTTATACTATAGTATACCTTATAGTATACCTTATACTTATGGTATAAGTGGGCATGGGTGGCAGGCATCAAACCCTGCCCAATGTCCTTCCCTTACTCTGCCCTCACCCCCTTCTTCCCCAAGATCTCCTTTGACACCTGGCTTCACAGATCACAGTGTAAAACAACCAGATTTAAATGAACCTAAGATCCTAACTGATTGATCATTTATCAGTTCAGATATAGTGTGTGTCATAAACACATTGCAACATTTCAGATCTAATGACTTTCTAAAGAGCTCATATATTTGTCCCCCAGACTAACAACCTACTGCCAGCTTCAAACCCCAAAGAATTTAGGGTGAGTCTAAAGTAAGGTCTAGTGAAAGAGCTTGTAATAAAAATTAAAGCATCATGATATCCAAGATTGTGAATGTTAGAGATGCTAAATCTCGCTCATAATAGATTTTTATTATGATATAATATTCTTTGAAAGTTCAAGATAGACTACCAAATACAATATTCCAGATGTTGTGGGGGAAAGAAAATAAGCCAGAAGTCTTTTGAAACTTTTT
>JAQIFY010002160.1:0-13567 GCA_028533085.1 Varecia variegata | reverse complement strand
ACAGGCATGTGCCACCATGCCCGGCTAATTTTTTCTATATATATATTTTAGTTGGCCAGCTAATTTCTTTCTATTTTTTAGTAGAGACGGGGTCTCGCTCATTGCTCAGGCTGGTCTCGAACTCCTGACCTTGAGCGATCCACCCGCCTCGGCCTCCCAGAGTGCTAGGATTACAGGCGTGAGCCACCGCGCCCAGCCCAGGAGGATCTTTTGAGTCCATGAGTTTGAGGTCGCAGTTAGCTATGACACCACCGAACTCTACCCGCACTCTACCCGGGGCAACAGAGCAAGACTGTCTCAAAAAAGCTTTGAGCAGGAAGATTCCCAGGTGAGCTCAAGGGATCCTCCTGCCTGAGCAGGAGGTCTGATACAAATAGCTGATTTTACACTTGCCTCTCTGCTGATCCAGCCTGAGCTGCCCTGAATCTTTCCAAGCGATTATTTTGTGTGCCTGCTAGGTTAATTTATTATTGTATAATTGACAGTCTACTCATTATTCTCTGGATCATTTTTTTGTTTGCTTGTTGTATACTTTTCATCATGGGGAATATCAAATTTATTAAAAAAATTAAGACAATAATATAATGACCCCATTTGCCCATTCTCCATCATCAGCAATTATCATGACTGATTTTGTTTCATTTACTACTTCTCTCCATTCCTTCCTGCCCCAGATTATTTTTAAGCAAATTCCAGACAGGAATCATGTTGTAGGAATTTTTAGCTATTACATTCAGAGCTCTTTATCAGGGGAAGCTGTCTGATCATCTCCTGTCTTCAGCCAATCTCACCTTACCCCATTAGCTGTCTTTGCCCTTCTGTACTACAGTGCCCTAACCTTGCCCCACATTGTTCCATGCATGTGAAGAGCTTTTTTCTCCTGCTTTTCACACCTCAACTCAATCTTCAAGTTTTGATTTATTTTGCCTTGGTTCCTTTATTTAGTCTCCCATTAGGTTATAAACTTGTCAAGAGAAGAGAATTGGTGCTACTTACTGTTAGTTAAAAAATAATTCCTGTTACCATTAAGTTTTAGACTTTTCAGATCACTTTCATTTTTGTCAGAGCATTATACCACTCATGTATTGGTTTTATAGAGCATGTTATCCTTATTTTGCAATGAGGTCACTGAGGCTGAGGCAGCCACACTTCCCCAAGGTTACATGCTACAATGAAGCCAAAACCTAAATGCCTGGACTCTGGGCTCATGACTTTTTTTTTTTCCTATTTGAAAGTATTTGTTCACATAGTATTCTGTATCCTAAAGTTGCTAGGTAATGTTTAGCTTTAATTAGCTAAGAAAGCATTTGTGAATGATATGCTGCAAACATTTTTAAAAGCTTTTGATATAGGGCTATAAAAAAGGGTAATAAGAAAGGAGTTTAAAGTTCATTTTTACAGACCATGATAATATATTACATATAATAAAGAAAGGAAAATAGAGAAAGTTTACATTTAATTTCAGATTCTGAAGTCCTTCAGGATGAGAACTATCTCATTCACTTATATCTCCGGGGCGTAGCTTGGAATCTGCCTGCCCTGGTATATGGCACATATATAGCTTCTCAACAAAAGTGTATTACATGAGTTTTTCACATGCTTCAAGCTATTTCTTCTGGTGATTATATGTATAAAGTATATTATTTCCATGGAACTAATAGAGAATTAAATCGGGGCTACTGATGATAGTTAACTTCCCACTTGACTAGTTAATTGATAGTTCAGGGTATATCTTAAAATCACAGACGATGTCACAGGTGCTGTGTTCTTTATCCCATGTGCTTTCATCAGGTGAATACACCAACAAAAACCTATGGAATGGGGAAAGGCCGTGCAGCCGATCTGAAGTATATTGAAGCTTGTGCTAGACGCATTGTACAAAACTCAAATGGGTACAAAATTGTGACTGAGAAAAGCACGGTTCCAGTGCGGGCAGCAGAAAGTATTCGTCGCATATTTGATGCAAACACAAAACCCAACTTGAATTTACAGGTATGAAAAAATGGACCATTGGAACCTGGTTATTCTTATGTAAATATTGATGCCTTACAGTTGCCTGTAATGAATTCTAGCTTAAAACTTTTCTTTGCATTGGGACTCTAGGTGCTGTCCAACCCTGAATTCTTGGCAGAGGGAACGGCCATCAGGGACCTAAAGCACCCAGACAGAGTACTGATTGGAGGGGATGAAACCCCAGAAGGCCAGAGAGCTGTGCAGGCCTTGTGTGCTGTATATGAACACTGGGTCCCCAGAGAAAAAATCCTCACCACTAATACGTGGTCTTCAGAGCTTTCCAAACTGGTTAGTACATAGCATTTAACTCTTGTTAAATTTAAAGCCAAGTTTTTATTTGTCTTATAACCTGATGAGCTATACAGATACTTTCTTAATAAAAAGTTATGCTTTTGAAGATAATATTCTTTTTTTTTTTTTTTTGAGACAGAGTCTCGCTTTGTTGCCTGGGCTAGAGTGAGTGCCGTGGCGTCAGCCTAGCTCACAGCAACCTCAAACTCCTGGGCTTAAGCGATCCTACTGCCTCAGCCTCCCGAGTAGCTGGGATTACAGGCATGCGCCACCATGCCCGGCTAATTTTTTCTATATATATTTTTTAGTTGGCCAGATAATTTCTTTCTATTTTTAGTAGAGACAGGGTCTCACTCTTGCTCAGGCTGGTCTCGAACTCCTGAGCTCAAACAATCCGCCCGCCTCGGCCTCCCAAGTGCTAGGATTACAGGCGTGAACCACCGCGTCCGGCCTGAAGATAATATTCTTACACATTTAAATTATGAAACAATTTTCACAAGGGGTATCAAATATCAGGGCATAAAATATTCTGAAAAATACCAAAATTTTAATAAATTATAAGATAAGATGGAGGGTACATTAAAATAGTAATTTGTATTTTATTACTGTTTCCCTCCTTTTACCCTTTTTCTTAATCATTTCTTTGCTCTAATTTAGAACATTTTCCCTTACTAACCCATCTATTGTCTTCTCAAGTTGAGCCCATCAGTATCTTTTATATCTCTCTCAGTAATTTGCATCAACTCAATGAAATATAATACAGATTTGTAAAATTGCTCTTTTAGCTCATCGTATTTCCCCTTCTGCCTTTTTTTTTTTTTTTTTTTTTTTTAAGGCAGCAAATGCTTTTCTTGCCCAGAGAATCAGCAGCATTAACTCTATAAGTGCCCTGTGTGAAGCAACAGGAGCTGATGTAGAAGAGGTAGCAACAGCCATTGGAATGGACCAGAGAATTGGAAATAAGTTTCTAAAAGCCAGTGTTGGTAAAGTAAAATTTTTCTCTACATAAAATGGGTTCATTTTGCTAGGTCTCTAAGGAAGTCTTTTTTTAACTGAACATCCTTGGGGCGGGGGTGGGGGGTGGGGGGAGATTGCATTATATGTGTGGTCTCCAACCTGCCAGAGACTTTGTTTTTGTTTTTGTTTTTTGTTTTTCTAAGCACCAAAGGCATCCTCAGTCAATACTAGGGACTTTCTAAGCAAGGAAATAATTACTTATATTGTTTAATAATTACTGATTGATGAGTAGGATAAACAGTTTAGTATTTTAGGAGGAAGAAAGTAGTATATAGTTAGAACATTTAGAAAGAATAAGTTTGAGAGACCACAAATAACTCAAGTAACAGCTTATTTTAAGCAAGTAGGAAAAAAATTTCCCTATAGTTTGTTTTTCCTACTAATGTATCTTTGGAAATGTGGCCTGATGAGATAGTCAATCCTCATTTGTGGAGTCTGAATTTGTGAATTTGCCTGCTCACCAAAATTTATTTGTAACTCCCAAATCAATACTCTCAGTGCTGTCATGGGCACTCTCGGACATGCACAAAGTAGTGAAAAATTTGAGTCACCTGATGCACATCTGAGCCACTGAAGGCAAACAAGGCAGTGCTTAAAAACAAGTATCCTTTCAGTGGTCTATTGATAGCCGTGTTTTTCACATATTTGTGCTTGGTGTTGATGATTTTGCTGCTTATAATGGTCTCCAGGTATATTGCTGAAGTGCTGTCTAGTGGTCCCAAGCACAAGAAGGCTGCGATGCGCCTTACAGAGAAAATATGCGTGTTTGATAAGCTTTGTTCAGGCATGAGTTATAGTGCTGATGGCAGTGATTCAATGTTAAGAATCAATAGTATGGCCGGGTGCGGTGGCTCACGCCTGTAATCCTAGCACTTTGGGAGGCCGAGGCGGGTGGATCGCTCAAGGTCAGGAGTTCGAGACCAGCCTGAGCAAGAGCGAGACCCCGTCTCTACTAAAAAATAGAAAGAAATTATCTGGCCAACTAAAAATATATATAGAAAAAAATTAGCGGGGCATGGTGGCGCATGCCTGTAGTCCCAGCTACTTGGGAGGCTGAGGCAGAAGGATTGCTTGAGCCCAGGAGTTTGAGGTTGCTGTGAGCTAGGCTGACGCCACGGCACTCACTCTAGCCCGGGCAACAGAGTGAGACTCTGTCTCAAAAAAAAAAAAAAAAGAATCAATAGTATATATTAAATAAGGTGACTTTAAACAGAAACACATGTAAAACAAGGTTATGTACTGATCGCTTGAGAAAAATGTTATGAACAGAAGCTTGCAGGAACCCAAGCAGTATTTCACCTAAAAGCAGTGCTTTGGTATTAGCCAATTCAGTGTTTGTGGTGACTTTGTAGAACATCACTACCACAAATAATGAGAATTGACTGTATTTTTTGATATATAAGTTAATAAAGTTGGCATAAAGGTGAATAGAATTTTTTACAGATTGGGCCATAGGTAGTCCTTCCAGTATTTCTGGGGCTGTATGTCACTTCCCAGTGCTGGTTTTCATGGCCTTTTATATCTTTCTTTTTAATGTTTTCTTCTAGCTATCATTTAATAAAAATAGCTACTATTTATTGAAGGCATATTATTTGCCAGGTTCAGTACCAGCACTTTATATATCTCATTTAATCCTTATGACTTGTTAGGAAGGTGCTGTTATTTCCTTTTCAGAGATGATTCAGACTCAGGAAAATTTGCAAACTTGCTCAAAGTCATACAATTAATGAGTGGCCAGGTGTTTCTGACTCCAAATCCCATACTTTGGAGCAATATGCAGTACTGCATACTACACCACACCAGAGCAGAATCCAGCCCACAACTTGTTTTTCTAAATGAGTTTTACTGGAACATAGCCATGCCCATTGATTACATATTGTCTATGGCTGCTTTTGAGCTACAATGGCAGAATTGAGTAGTTGCAACAGACACAGTGT
The DNA here is from genome assembly GCA_028533085.1 of Varecia variegata. Classification (NCBI taxonomy): domain Eukaryota; kingdom Metazoa; phylum Chordata; class Mammalia; order Primates; family Lemuridae; genus Varecia; species Varecia variegata. Next base: position 8,309 of record JAQIFY010002160.1, on the reverse strand, counting down.
GGCCCACAAAGAATGAAATATTTACTATTTGGCCCTTTACCATAAAAGTTTTGCTGACCCTATGCTAGATTAAGTGATGTGGGACAGTCATACCAGATAAATGAGAAAAAATTTGACGATAAAAGAAAACAAAACAAAAAGTCAAATGTAGCCATAAAGAAACTTTAGTTAGAAAATTATTTAGAAATTACTTAAAGAGTTGATCAGTGGCCTGTAAATTTCATATAATTTATAAACCCACTAATTTTCCAACACGTGAATTTTATTATTAAAAAATCTTGGTGGGCATGGTGGGTCATGCCTGTAATCCTAGCACTCTGGGAGGCTGAGGCAGGAGGATTACTGGAGGCCAGGAGTTCGAGACCAGCCTGAGCAACTTAGCTGGGCATGGTGGCACAAGCCTGTGGTCCTAGCTACTTGGGAAGCTGAGGCATGAGGATCGTATGAGCCCACGAGTTTGAGGTTACAGTGAGTTACGATGACACCACTGCACTCTAGCCTGGGCAACAGAGGGAGACCTTGTCTAAAAAGAAAAAAAAAAATCTTAGTATAGGCTCTTGGATTTAGTAATTTAGTATAAAGAAATTTGTCGTGTGATTCAGTTGTCTGGTTCTTACATGAGAATATTTTCTTGATCTTTTTTCTTTCCTCAGGTTTTGGTGGGAGCTGCTTCCAAAAAGATGTTCTGAATTTGGTTTATCTCTGTGAGGCTCTGAATTTGCCTGAAGTAGCTCGTTATTGGCAGCAGGTATTGATCTTTATAGTTATAATTTCTGTCTACCTTCTAATTAAACCTGTTATCCTCTGTGTAATGTTTTGTTTTCGATGGAATTTATTTATTCCAGGTACTCAATCATTATTATATTCAGTTTGCTTATTTTAGGTTTAATTATTGAACTTTTGTGTTTTTAGTTCTTTCTTGCTAATCAACTGTGATGGAAGTTTCTGATAAACCAGTTTTTCTTCTAATTTTATAACTAAATTTGCTTCCTGAGTAAAGTAAGAACTATTATCCTTAATTATAATTCTCCATCTTGAAAGGCATAAAATCAAAATAAAGGAAGAACCTATATTGCTTTCAAGTGGTTTGTATTTGTTGATGTTTGTTTTGTCCCTTTCAGATTCACAGAGCTAAAATTAGAAACCCTTCCCAAATTGGAAGCATTGAGTGAGCTCTAGGGAATGGAGTTAATGTTTGTTGAACCCTTGCTTACCTGTACTGGCTACTCTTTTGGGCACTTTGCATGTGGTGTCTCTTTTAGCCCTTGTCATGAACATTATCCCTATATTTAGATGAGGGAATTAAGTAACTTGCCCAAGGTACTAACCAGTATATGTGCCTTTCCCAAATATATTTCCTCTGAGTTAGTAATTTTTCAGATTTCAACAATAGATATGGGAGGGAATCTAAGGAAATGAACACATTTTAGGGAAAGCATACACTCTTAGTGTCATTTCAGTCAGTCCAGCATGATGGCTTTATCTTATTGTTCATTGTGTGAAAAATACAGGTGAAGTCTTGATTTTCCAAAACGTTGGGCTTATATTCCAAGCTCTCAAGGTTTGAGATGGCCCCTAGAAGCTTAGAGCCTTTAAAAAAAGTCTATTTCGTTATGCTTCTTGGTCACCAACCTAAATTTAACAAGTGAAATGATCCGAGACTCTTGTAACATTTAGTTTAAAACTTTTCAAATGTTTGTGGTGTTATTGTTCATCTAGAGACAGCTATAAGTCTGCACGTTGACTGTTCCCTTTCCACTTTCTACTTAAACTGAGTTTTGGTGAATGTCGGGGCATAAGCATACAAAGGAGCACTTTGGGGTTTGATTGCTTACAGCCTTGCTTCTGTAGGGTAGGAGAAGTTGGCTGAGGAGAACACTGTTTTCGATGCAGCTTATTTAGGCTGGCCTCAGAGCTGGACCTCAGATGCTCTCAAGAGTTAACACTTAGTTGTTCTCCCCATTTTTGCATCCATCCCAGCCTGATACGTGGAAAATCAATCCAAATGAAAATGAAAATTTTCAGGATGGCTTTAAGGCAGGGCATAGGTGGTTCTTTCATTTTTAAATCTAAGGACATTAGAGTTTGGTTAATCTTTGCCTCCTACTGATGTGTAAGCCTTGTATCCATACAATAGCAATCACCATAAAACTCTGAGTAATATATGTTACAGGTTGCACCTCTTTTAACCAATCATTGCACAATTGTACGTGTAATTTCAGGTCATAGACATGAATGACTACCAGAGGAGGAGGTTTGCTTCCCGAATCATAGACAGTCTGTTTAATACAGTGACTGATAAGAAGATAGCTATTTTGGGGTTTGCATTCAAAAAGGACACTGGTGATACGAGGTATCAATTCTTTAAAATATTTCCCCCCTTTGAGAGTGTGTCAACTTCTCATCCTGGTGTTTTGATTGGTGTCCCGTATGTACAAAATATATAGAGAATAAAGAATAAAAACAAACATCTGTATCTTCACTACTCAGCCATCTTAAGAAGTAGAATCTTACCTGTATCTCAAACTCCCTGATATTAGAATATAATGCCATTTAAAACTTAGCAATACTGATTTTTTTTTCCTTCAGAGAATCCTCTAGTATATATATTAGCAAGTATTTGATGGATGAAGGTGCACACCTCCATATATATGATCCAAAAGTACCCAGGGAACAAATAGTTGTGGATCTTTCTCATCCAGGTGTTTCAGAGGATGACCAAGGTAAGGCTTTGAGTCTCCCTTTGAAAATACACCCCAAAACTAGAAACCTTTAGTTGTTCAGTTTTATCATTTATATCATTGACAACCTCATCTCTCTAAAATTAAACTCTTGGGCGTTATGTCATCAACTTTGATTTGAAGTGATCAGCTGTGAGTTAGTGCAGTGATTTTTCCAGCATATTCCACAAAGCCCCAGAGGTTCCAAAAAGATGCTTCCGGTGCAGGGTTTGGGGTTGCTTCAGGTCCCGTGTCATCACCCCCATTCCTATTTCAGTCAGACTGTTCCACTGCCATCAGACGCCCAACTCCTCGTGCAATCCTAGTGTTAAAATGCGCACAGTGCTCCCCTTATCTGTGGCTTCACTTTCTGCAGTTTCAGTTACCCAAGGCCAACCTCGGGGTGAAAATATTAAATGAAAATTACAGAAATAAATAATTCATAAGTTGTAAATTGTGTGCTCTCCTGAGTAGTGTGATGAAATCTCTCTCCATCCTGCTCTATCCTGCCTGAGACGTGAATCTTCCCTTTGTCCAGCATATCCTCACTGTGTATGCTACAGCCTGTTAGACACTTAGTACCAGTTTCGGTTATCCTATCCAAAAAGCCTAGTAAATACATGCAGGGCTCAGTACTATCCACGTTTCAGACATCCACTGGAGGTCTTGGAATGTACCCACCGTGGGTAAGGGGCTACTGTGATTTCAAATAACTCCTTTTTTGTTTCCATTTTGTTGTTGTTCTTGCTGTTATATAGTGTCCCGACTTGTGACCATTTCCAAGGATCCTTATGAGGCGTGTGATGGTGCCCACGCTGTTGTTATTTGCACCGAGTGGGACATGTTTAAGGTGAGTTGACTGAAATGATATTAAGGAAAATTCTAGAGGTGTTCTAGTGTCAGTTGGGGTTGAGTATGGGCTCATGTATATGTTCTAACTGTTCCTTTGGTATGTCTTTACAGGAATTGGATTATGAACGCATTCATAAAAAAATGCTGAAGCCAGCCTTTATCTTTGACGGACGACGTGTCCTGGATGGGCTCCACAATGAGCTACAAACCATTGGCTTCCAGGTAATCATGATCCTGGACTGTTTTTTTTTGTTTGGTCATTTGGTTTTTAAACCCATTGTGTGGGTTTTAGAATTTTCATATTTTCTCATTTAGCAATAACATAACTCTGAAGCAACATGTCAATTCTGTGGGAAGTTTCTATGGGATTTTTGTAACTATTCTACTACCTGTGTAAATTTGTGACCTTGTCATTCAGTGTTGGTTTCCCTTACATAGTAGGGAGGTCATCAGTTGCCTATCACATAGGGACAGAATGTGCCCTGCTTTACCTCTTATCATAAAAATCAAGAAAATACATTAATGTGTTTTGAAAACTGCAAAATGCAATATAGTTGTATGTTGGTATTATTATTATTGTTTATTATTATTTCCAGTTCACCTAATTCCCTTGTTGTCTTCTCCTACCCCAGGAGGATTTGGGCAAGGGGTGGGGTATGAGTGAGGTGGTGATTGAGGAAGTGCTCTGCCTTGGGAAGAGCATCGTCACACCCATATGGGAGTAGCTGCCATCCACACCACCAGGCACCCAAAGAAAGGGGTCTCAGTCAGCCAACACGTGTTCATCCTGTACCTAGTGAGCACTCAGCGCTGTCCCGGTGCTGTGAGAGGTCTGAATGAAGCACAGGGGAGTTTTAGTGGTACTGGTTCTCTTCTAATTCAAAGTTTGTCAATTATGGAACATTTGGAAAGCTGACAGAAGCCTCTGCCCAGAACAGTGTATTTGTATGTTACATCGATTTTGATTTTACTAAGGGACCCAAAAGTATTAGTAAGAAGGAACTACCTTTCATTTCCTCAGGGTGAGTTAGGGAGCATAAAGAAATACGCCAGGGGCTCGCTGTCGGCACAGTGTCCGAGCAGAGCAGGGCAGAGGCTGTGCTTGGGGGCTTGCTCTGTGCATCTCCTAAGCACCAGTTGTCCTGGACAGATGCCAGTGAGGCTTCATCTGCTATTCAGAAATATCTGATCTGGTTCTTAATTTCTCACCAACTTGTTGAAGGTCCTTCTTATTTAGAATTCAGTGCCCATTTCACATTCATGAGAGATTTGCTTTCAGCAAAAATCAGATGGCATCCTTGTCTATTAACTCTCCCCTCAGGGACCTAGGGGACTCTTCTATCCTACCCCTCCTTAGTGAGTAGCAACATGACCTAAACTCAGGAATGTTATTTTTAAAAAGTTTTTTACAAGCCATAGACACATTTTTCCCTCATTCCTGTTTTACTCATCTAAGGGAAAAGATGTAGGGAGATACATATTTAAGATGATTTTGAGCTCTTATAAAAGTTAACTTTCCCTAGTAAGGATTTCAAAAAAATTGAATGGAATTGAGTGGAATCACTAAACAATTTCTAAGTCACTAAGACAACTGATTAATATAAAGCAGAAGCCTTTTCTTTGTTATGAGTCAGAATTAAATATTAGTTTTTAATTCAAAAGACATGAAAATTGAGTAGTATATTTATCTCTTATGTAGAAGGAAGATAAACTTATGACTATTAAAGAAGTATCTTTAAAGATAAGACTGATAATTTTGAATATATGGAACATATAGAAAATGTGATATGCAAAATAAAAATTGACTATCATTTCTCGAAGGCACTTTATCCAATTTAATCTTTATCACAACCCTTTGAGGTAGGCAGCAGTAACACAATGTACAAGTGAAGAAGAAAGACCTAGAGAGTTTAGGTAACATAGCAAGTGTCAGTCAGGACTCCAAGCAGGGCCTTTCAGACTCTGAAGCCTGAACTTTTAAGAACTATGCTATTACAGCTTTTGCAGGTTTTTTAGTATATGGAAATATACTAAATGGAAATGAGAACAGAGTATGAGAGAGAATATGAACTAACTGGAATCTGATCTGTTAATTGTTTTCAGATATGTTTCTAAAAACAATAGTGGCATATGATTCATATGTTTGGGGGAGTCTTGTGTGGGGAGTGGCAGGAGTGAGAATGTGTAAATATGAATATGAACAGTGGAATGCAGACTGATTCTAGAAACACAAAAATAAGGAGGGAACCAGAGATCTCGTACAGCAGCCCAGACAACTTGAGAAAGTTTTTCTGTTTTTAGGTTTTTCCCCTTATTTCACTGCATTATAGAGTTCTTAAATTTATGTATTATAATTATTAATAGTTCTCTTTTTAAAAATCTTTTTTTTTCTTTCAGATTGAAACAATTGGCAAAAAGGTGTCTTCAAAGAGAATTCCATATGCTCCTTCAGGTGAAATTCCAAAATTTAGTCTTCAGGATCCACCTAACAAGAAACCTAAAGTATAGATATTGCCATTTTTGTTTGTGATTTTTTTGGTACTTTTAGGATAGCAAATATCTATCTGAAACTAAATGGTAAATCAACCAAGTGTTTTTAAGGAAACAAAATTATTTTTTTAATCGAGTTTATACTGGCTATATGGGTATTAGCATATCTGGTAATTATGAATCTATAATATTTTTTACATATTTTTATAATATTGAGCTTGGTTATTGAATGAGTGGAAAATAATCATGTTGGTTTTAATGGTGTCAATTTTTGTAAAGTAAAAATTAAACTTCAAACATCTTTTACTTTATAAATGATCCATAGGCAGCACTTTAATATCACATTGTGAACAAATTGTCATTAGTTTGTTTGTCATTATATATGTATTTTGAAGCCATGAAATTACTAAATAGCCTTTACAAGTATGGCTGGTTAAAGTACCCTGGTCCTTTTGTTTTAATGAGATGTATCATTGATTTTTTTAGCTCACTCCAAATATAGTTAAAAGCTTTTTTTTCTTTGACATGAAAAGAAAATCAATAGTATTGTCTATTTCTCTCTCCTTTATTTCTTAGTTGTTGTCACTGATCATTATTTTTATAGTCCAAGAGCCAAAAATATTTGTTATCTTGATTTTGCATTTCTATTCTTTATTGTAATTTTTCCTTTTTTCTTTAAATAAGAAAGCCAGTATATCTCATTTATAAACTAAAAGAAGTAGATTTTACAAATTACATATAGCATTACTCTAAGAATTTTTGTATATATATCCATCTGCTTTTTTCTTATGTCTCTTGTTGACTTTTATATTTGCAATAGTTGTTTTTGCTTTTGTTTGATCATTATTGAAATATGTCACATGTCCATTTGATGCTTATGTTCTGCTGAGAGTGCACAAACTATGTTAAACAGATACACATCTCATCCTTTGGGAATTCTGCAGTTCAGTAAAAAGGAGGAGGCAATATAAAAAGATGAGGATAGATAGATACATCTGTACAGATAACAAATACATAAATAAAATATTCCACATCAACAATTCTGTGGGTGTAATTTTTATCGTGATGCAAGTAATTATTGAGTCATGACAGTCTGACATTAGGTGGGAAAAAATGATTCCTCACTTTTTAGAGAAAAGAATATTACATCATTCTTCCAAATGATGCAAGAAAGGGAAGGAATTTTAGCAAAAAACCCTTAGCATTGGCAAACTATAGCCCATGGGCCAAATCTATCCAGCCATGCATGAGCTAAGAATGGTTTTTACATTATTGTATGATTGTATTTTAAATGGTTATGTAAGTCCCTACATAATATTCTCAATTTTACTCTTGTCCTGCAAAGCCTAAAATATTTGCTGTCTAGCCCTTTAAGAAAAAGTTAAAAGACACAAAAACCAGTTTGAACATAAAATGAGCCCTTATTCATAAGACTCTGAAGCGAGGATGAGCTTATTAATTAGAATTTGCTTTACATTACTGCTTGAAATATTCTTGCACTCTCCTTAATAATTTTATATTCTAGTAAAAGGATTATAAAGCCAAAGATGTCTTGCTAAAATGGATAGAATTAGGTATAGTTACTGATTAAAAGGTAGAATTGGTAAGTGGAGGAAAATGGGCAAAAGAGAGGTTCATAGAGCTGTGTAAGTAAACTTGCTGTTTGTAATGGGGACTGGCACTCTAGAAAAAAAAATTTTTCCTTGGGCCCACGGTGGTTTTTTTTATGAAAATAGAATAAAAACTTTGAAAACAAAACGATCCTTTCTTTTTTTTTTTTTTTTGTTTTCAGCCGTCTCAAGTGAGAAAACGATCCTTTCTAATTCAATGAAAAATTTATTTTTTTGTTTTCTGTGTGTAAGTTACATGCAACTTGAAAAATAGTTCCTGGAGCTCCCAAGGTGAAGAGATGTCTGAGTTACATATACTTCAAGAGGCCCCAGGCTCAAACTAGTGTGAGTTAAATATGACTCACATGGCAGTTAATGTGTTAATACTGAACACTTCAGGCAGGCACTACACAAAGCATTCTCTTTAGGTGCATTCTCTTTTTTATTTCAGAATATTACGGGGGTACAAATGTTTTGGTTACATAAGTTGCTTTGTACAGTTTGAGTCGAAGTTGTAAGTGCATCCATCACCCAGATAGTGTGCATTGTACCTGTTAGGAGTGAATTTACTCAACCCTCCCCCCAGCACCTGCTTGAATTCCGTTCAATTTTACTGCCATATGTGCACATGAGTGTT
>JAQIFY010002159.1:0-13567 GCA_028533085.1 Varecia variegata | reverse complement strand
GCCTTGACTTTGCTCCCTGAATCATAGACCTCAGCTGGGGGGACTTCAGTGGCCGGGGCTGGGAACGTCCACAGGTGTCTTCCCGGCTAGAAACTGCCCCGCCTCTGGTGCCTGGGCTGGGTAGACTAGAAAGCTCAGCTCGGCAGGGCCTGTTGACAAGGGCACCTGTACGAGGACTTCCCGTGGGGCCTGGGCTTCCACAGCAGGGCAGCCTCAGGGCTCCTGTGGACATTGCCCTTCATGATCTGCCACTTCTGCAATGCTGTAGGTAGAAATAGTTATGGGCCCATCCAAATTCAAGGAAAGGCCCATAGACCCCACCCCTCCATGGGGAGAGTGTCAACGGATTTGCAGCCCCTCGGGTGGGTAGGGGAGAGGAGGACCAGGATGCAGTGAGGGCACAGCCACCGCCTTCTCTGTCTTAGGGAGCGTGGGCGGAGAACACACAAATGTGAACACTGTTTGCCCTGCTGCAGTGGGAATGGAATGCATTATTTTATTCCTTCCAAACATAGGCAGGATGTCATCATTCTGGCCCCCAGTGTCCCCATCTGCAAAATAAAAGAGTGCAATGGATGATTTTTTTTTCTGTGTTATGAATATAATTTTTTTAATTTTTATAGATTCAGGGGGTACAAGTGTAGTTTTGCTACATGGATACAGTGCGCAGTTCTGAAATCAGGGGTTATATCACTCGAACAGTGAACACAGTGCACCCATGATGTAATTCTTCACCCGTCACCCTCTCCCACCCTTCCACCGTCTCCCCGCTCCAGGCCTCCAATGTCCGCCGTTCCTGTCCCTGGGGCCACGTGCACACAGGACTGAGCTCCCACTTACACGTGAGAACACCCCGTGTCTGACTTTCTGTGTCTGAGTTATTTCATGTAAGATAATGGCCTCCAGTTCCACCCATGTTGCTGCAAAAGACATGATTTCATTCTTCTTTATGGCTGAGTAGTATTCTATGGGGGGGTGTGTGTGTGTGTACCACATTTTCTTTATCCAGTCCTCCACTCATGGACACTTAGGTTGAGTCTATCTTTGCTATTGTGAATAGTGCTGCAATAAACACACGAAGGCAGGGATCTTTCTGATATAATGATTTCTTTCCTTTGAGTAGATACCCAGTGGTGGGACTGCTGGATCCAAAGGTAGTTCTGCTTTTAGAGCTTTGCGACATCTCCATACCGTGTGCCATAGAGGCTGTACTAATTTACATTCCCACCAAGAGTATATAAGCATTACCTTTTCTCCATGTGAAATGGATGATCTTTAAAATCCATTTTCACCTTAAGAATCTAAGATTCCATCAAGACCCCAACGCTGTCATTTGTTGGATGAAAATCCCACTGAATTGCCCTTTGAGACCCCCTGCCGGGCACCGCCCAGCCCCCACTGGCCCCTGGCCTCGACTCAGTCTGAGGGTCCTCTCGGAGCCACTCGCAGGGTCTTCCTCTGCAGCTGCTCCCCTCACGCCCACCCCCCCTCGCTCTGTCTCTGTCCCTGCAGAACTGGCCTCTTTGAGGCTGTCCCTCCGACTGCCAGCTCCGCTAAGCTCGAAGGCCGGCTGTTCTTGGCCCTGCCCTGGTCACCCTCCTGGATCCATCTTAAAATAAAAAGTATCATGGAAACCTTGAAAACATTGTGCTAAGTGAAAGAAGCTAGTCACAAAAGGGCACTTATTATATGATCCCATTTATACAAAATGTCCGGAATAGGCAAATCTATAGCGACAAAAAGCTGCCTGGTGGTTGCCCAGGGCCAGGCTGGGGTGAAGAAGCCAACACTGGACCAAGTGCAGAGTCGTTGCTGGAGGGTGTGGGGTTTCTTCTGGGCATGATGAAAACGTCTGGAAATTGGTTTTGGTGACAGTTGCACAACTCTGTGAATGTACCAAAAGCCATTGAATTATACACTTCAAAAAAGTGTCCCTGGAGCCTGATTTTTGTAGGAGAGGGGAGGGGTGGTGACACACACTCCCCTCCCCCCACTACAGGTGTCAGCACGACAGGCACCGGACCCTGCTCTCACCCTGCCTGCCCTCCTGGCGTGTCCTCCCAGTGCGGCTACCAGACGCCACACCCGGGAGAAACGGAAGCCATTTAGCACAGACGTTAGAACGCACCTGGGAAAATATGTTTCCTTTACTGCACAGGCGAGACGGAAAATGCACATTCATGGCATATTTTATTATTTGAATTGATCAGTGTATTCCATTGGTGTGTGTCATACCGTCAAACGCAAGATTCTAAAATGCCAATCTGGCCTATTCTGAGAAGGAAATTCCAGAAAGTTTTCAGGCACGTTTTCCCACTGAAATAGTACTGCCTGCAAGCGCTTACTGTCTACACTGCTAACGGGAGTAGTACAGAGACCCGCCGTGCATCGTAAGCCTTGTTATACGCATGCCAGCTCTGCCAGGAGCAGATCTGGGGAGGGCCAGGCATCATGGCTTGTATATCTTCTTACTCACCTCTTCCTCCCCTCCCAGCCGTCTTCCCATCCTGCCATTAGCATCTTGTGCACAGAAGGGGACAGACAGCTATGTGTTGCATGATGCTGTAGCAGCTCCTTCTCTTGGAGCCGGTGTCCCTGTCACCCCTCTCGTCTCCTCCTCCCCGGAGGCCTTTCTGGCCCCGTGTTGACCTGCTGTGCTGGGTCTCAGGATGCTGATGCCTGGGCCCCGATTCCAGGGCCTGGGCTCCCACCCTCAGAGCAAAGACACGGGCTACTCACCCTGCCGCCACACCGTGTCCCTTGCCGCTGTCTCAGGGCTTCCCTTGCTCCCTGGCGGCTCCTGCTCATCCAAGATAACATAGTCAAACCTCTCGTGGGCACAAGTCCAACACAATCACCATAATTCCTCCAGTTCCCAATAGGGATCAACATTGCTTGATTAAACACATCCGTTTAAAGTAAATGCCTCATTAATAGCGAGGGCTGCGAGCCCACTGGCTGGGACGGATCCTTGCCTCATTATGTTATTTGATTTATTCCTCTGCGAACTCGCATCCTGAGGCCTCCTCTCCACTCAGTTTCGCATCCAGAGTAAATGTGTCCATGTCGTCAGCCCCACGCAGGGCTGAACAGTGCCAAGTCTGGGGGACCCCTGGTCTCATTCTCTGCAGGGCCAAACTCCCCGCTTTCTCTCCCTGGGAAGAGGACACCCATGATATATTAGCTCTGGGAAGATGAAGAAAACACAAAACAAAACATGAAGGAATAAATAAAGGCTTGTTTTCTGCATGAACCTTCAGGGAAATTGTTCCAAATCCATCAAGCTCAAGTTGAATTCTGCTCTGGGCCAGACCCTCTGCTGGGGCCTTTACGGACAGGCTCGTGGGATCATTGGGACACTCTTCCCAGGAAAGATGGCGATGATGATGATGATGATGATGGTGATGGTGGTGGTGATGGTCACACACCAGTGCTGTTCACATGGATGAACTTCTCTCTCCAAGGTCACAGCTATCACAAGTTCACCTTGGCCAAAGTGCTGTGTTTTTTCTACCTCTCCCTGGATGTCTAGCAGTTTTGAACTTCTTTCCCTGCCTCCCTTGAGAGGGGGCCTTGCTCTGTCACCCTGGGTAGAGTGCAGTGGCATCATCACAGCTCACTGCAGCCTCAAACTCCTGGGCTCAAGCGATCCTCCTTCCTCAGCCTCCCCAGTAGCTGGGACTACAGGAGCGTGCCACCACGCCCAGCTAATTTCTCATAGAGAGGGGGTCTCACTGTGTTGCTTAGGCTTGTTTCAAACTCCTGGGTTCAAGAGATCCTCCTGTCTTGGCCTCCAAAGTTGCTGGGATTACAGGTGTGAGCCACCGCTCCTGGCCGGCAGTTTTGGACGTCTGCAGCGAACAGCCCTGCCCTGGGATCTATGCTGGGTGGGGGAGGGTGTCTCTCTGGAGCCGCCCCTACTGGTCCCTCCAGCAGTGACTCTCATAATTATGGGGCTGGTGAGAACTTGTCTCTACTAAAAAGGAAGCTCTGCCCCCACACCCCTGCTCGAAGGAGGTCCTCGTCCCTCTCCCCCGGGACAGCTCCCCACCACCGGCCATCTCCTGAGGAACGACTGCCGTGGGGGCTGCAGCTCGGGGGAGAGCTGCTCCTGTCCCTCAGGCATGCTGAGAGCCAGCGGAGGGCTTGGCAGGTGCCGTGTGTACGTGCCGAGGAGCCTGGCTCTGCCCTGCTCTCTGGGGCTCTCCAGCAGGTGCCGGGCAGACGTGTAGGGAATTCACGTCCACGTGTCTTGATCCTACTGATGCGGATATTGAGGTGGCCACCAAAGGTCAGTGCTCGAAAGAGAGAACTGGGATACAAAAGCAGAAAGCTCTTTCTCTTGCAAATCAATGCCACACAAATCTAGGTATTATCGGGTGCCTCCCCTCCGCATCTTTCGACAGTGAGAAGGTGGGGTGTGGACGCCGAGGACAGAGTGGTAAACTTAGGGGCCCCCAAAGAACTGTAGGGATGGCCAGCAGGTGTCAGCAGGGCTGGCTCGGAGCTGCCGGGGACTCGGTGACTTCAGTGATCCGTGAGATCGTGGAGGATTTATTGTGGCAAAATGAATCCGAGTTGATTGGAGATCACCGCAAGGTCGATCCACACTCACTTCCCTGCATTCAGAACACGCCCCGAGTAGGAGGGAAGGGAGGGGGGCACAGAGCACACCCCCTGGCCCCCACCGTGCCCAGGGGTCATTGTTTCCACACCTCAGGACAACTGTTTCCTCGCAAAGGTTTTCGGCTGTTCCACCGAAGTTTAGGTGCGTGTATCGAATCCTGCCAAGCATGTGGGCCTCAGCCACGTGTGATGCGGTAGGAAAAGCACAGTGGTGAGATTCGCTGGTCCGGATGATTTTTGAAGACCCCCTCGTGACCTGCAAGGGGGAGGTCGGAGCCGCTGGCCTCGGGGAGCGGTGGCTTTCCACCCTCTCCCACTTTCACAAACAGGTTGAAAGCCAGAACACGGGGAAGCTTCTGGAAAACACTCACGAGCTGCCTGAAATGGCTTTGCAGTGGCCAGGGGGAAGGAACACCAAGCTGGGGATCGAAAGGGGTCACAGCCCTGCGCTGCACCAGAGACGGTCCAGTGTGGGGTGTGCGGGGCGAGGGGGCCCACCTGTGTCTTACTACTTTACGTAAGAGTCAGGCCGCTGTCCATGCCACCGAATGGACGTGGGCACCAATGGCGGTCATGAGGAACCCAGAGCCCTCAGGCTTCACCTTGGTGCTCTGCTAACTGTACCAGGTTCTGGCTCTAAAGTCACAGGGCAATTCGGGATTCTTCTCTTAGTGCCACCCGTGGGATGTCACATTAAGCTTTAGCCTAATGTTGAGGAGACATGAGAATTTGCCCAATAACTATGGCCCCGATGGCCTGTGAGGGATCCTATGCTCCTGGCAGATGACCCTCTGCCCACACCCTCCCCACCATGTTCCCTGGCGCTTCTGGTGGCTACCAGTGCACCCCCCTGTTCCAACACCTTCCTGCAGTCCTGAGCAGGCCTTCCTGGACTGACCTGTATCACTAAACTAACAGGAATCCTTCACGAATGCATTGGCCAGCGTTGTCGTTGCTATGGTGACAGTTACCCATGAGTACATTAAGAGAAAAATAGTCACAGTTTAGCAGGTGTAGGGTCCTAGCATCACATACCAGTACTGGCTTATAAAGTTTTCTAGTTTTCCCCAAGACTTTTAAAATTAGGAACCAATATGTAACCGCTCAGAACACAATTTCCCTAGCAACCAGAGAAATGTTATTCTCTGTTGTTGGGCGAGTTAAAAATAACATTGCATGTGCCACTGTAACCAACTGGAATCTCCAAGTTACCTTCTGGAACATCCACACCCCCCTGGTCATAGCAGATGTCCAACTCCCTCAGTCTCATCTATCATCCAGGTAGCCTGTCCAAGGCACAGATGTAATTCACCTTCAAACAATTGCTCAGGTCTCCTCTCTGCAGGCAGGGACAGTCACGGGCAGCTTGGTCCTGTCGAGCAGGGCTGGCCGCCCTCCCTGTCCCTGTCCTGCACAGCACCAGTGTTCTCTGCATAAGCAGTTTCTCCGGATTCTCTGCCCAGACCATTAGCCTGCCTGCCTTCCTCCTTCCTTCCTCTCCCTCTCTTTCTTCCTTTCAGGATGACTACCATACAAAAATATCAAAAGATCTTAAGTGATCAGTTCAATGAGTTTTGACAATTGTATATGTGGGGCAAAATACAGAACATTTCCACCACTCGAGAAAGTTCTCTCGTGCACCTGTCCAGTCTGTCATCCCCCCGCCCAAAGGCGACTGTTTTCTGACATCTATTGCCAGAGATCAGTTTCACCTGTTCTAGAACTTCATAAATAGACTCATACAGAATGCATTATTTTGTTTATTCCATTATGTGAATATGCCACAATTTAAAATTCTGTTCTTCTGTTGATGGACGTTTGCGCTGTTTCTAGTTTGGGATTATCATGAATAAGGCTCTTATGAATATTTTTGTGCTAGTGTTTTTGTGGACAATTGTTTTTTATTTCTCTTTGGGCAAATACCTAGGAGTGAAAATTTCTGGGTCACAGGGTAACTCCATGTTTAACCTGACTAGAAACCACCAGAAAGTTCTCCAAAGTGGTTGTACCTTTTGCCTCTTCCACCATCATGAATGAGAGTTCTGGTTCTTCCTCATCCTCATCAACATGTGCTGCTGTCAGTATTTTTTAATTTTAGCCATTCTAGTGGGTGTATAATAGTATCGCCTTGTGGTTTTCATTTGCATTTTTCTGAGAACTAATCATGTGAGCATATTTTCATGTGTTTATTATCATTTGTACATCTTCTTTTATGAAGTACCTGTCTAAGTCTTTTATCCATGTTTAAAATTGGGTTATCTTTTTATTAGTTAATCTATTAATAGAATATTCTAAATACAAGCATTTTGTCAGATATGTGTTCTGCAAATAGTTTTTCCCTGTCTGCGGTTTGTCTATTCAAACTGGTGTATTTTGATGGGCAGACATTTTTAATTGTGATGAAGTCCAGTCTATGATTAGACCTTTTTGTCTCAAAAATCTACGACTAACTTAAGGTTGCAAATAATCTCTTTTATATATTCTTCTAGAAGCTTTATGGTTCTGGCTTTCTCATATACGCTATGATTCAGCTTAAATTATTTGTATATGTGTGCAGTGAGACAGGGGTTGGGTTCCTTTTTCTCTGTAAGGATATCTCGTAGTTCTAGCACCATTTGTTGAAAAGGTTTTTCTTTCACCATTGAATTTTTTTAGTGCCCTTGTCAATAATCATTTGACTGTAAAAGTATGGGTCTACTTCTAGACTCTCT
Source organism: Varecia variegata (assembly GCA_028533085.1). Classification (NCBI taxonomy): domain Eukaryota; kingdom Metazoa; phylum Chordata; class Mammalia; order Primates; family Lemuridae; genus Varecia; species Varecia variegata. The sequence goes on along the minus strand of JAQIFY010002159.1, from coordinate 6,230 downwards.
CTTCTGTTCCATTGATCTATGTATTTATCATTACACAATGCCAAACTGTCTTGATTACTTATTTTATAGCAAACCTTGGAAATCATGTAGTATAAATTCTTTAATACTCCTCTTTGTAAAAATGGTTTTGACACTTACAGGTTCTCTGAATTTCCATAAAACTTTTTAGAATTAAGTTGTTTTTTTTTTTTTGTTTGTTTGTTTCTTAAAAGCTGCTGGGATTGATCATTAAAACTGTAGATTAATTTAGAGAAAATAAACATCTTAAAATATTGAACCTTCTAATCCATGAACATGGCATATCACTCCACTTATTTATATCTTCTTTAATTCCTCTCAATAAATGTGTGGATTTTAGCATAAAATTCTTGTACATCTTTCATTAGATTTACTCCTAGATTTGACTAAAAATCAAAAATCCTTTTTTGATTTGATTTAAAAATACTATTGAAAATAATATTTCTAATAAAAATAATATTTATAACTTCTCCAGTGTAGGTGTGCACAAGTGGTTGCAGACACATGGATTGCCTTTCTTCTTATCTGTATGCCTGCCTGCTGCTCTTCCTTCCAAAGCCACCTTCTGTTCCTCTCTGTTCTCCCAGGCTAAGTTAGTAAACCCATCTCTGTACTATGATAAAGGTCTCTGGGGGTCCCTGTGAATGCAAGATCTTGCCATTTTTAACTGTTTATTGTCTGTCTCCCAACTATACTTTGAGCATTTCGAGGTTAAAGCTTATGTCTTTAATCTCTGTATTGTCATATATGTTGAATGAATGAGTCAGCATATAGATTCACAAGCCAAACAAGGACATGGAACATTCTGTGAACAAATGATAGCATCTTAATGTTGTAAGGAATCTCAGATGTCCATCATGATTAATTTTCTGCATAAATCTCCACTGTACTGTTGCATGTCCAACATGGATTAAATCTGTCTTGTTCTGGTCATGGCCAGATATAATGCCTGTGTGCATCATATCTGAGCAACTGCCTTTGTTCATTGGTACTAGACCCTGTTGAAGAGGCTTCCATTGGAATTGAGGAACACTCTGCATTCTCTACTTGAACAGGAAGACTCTACAGTCAAATCTGCTCTGCAAATATTTCCTCCTCTTTGTTCTTTAATTTCAGGCACATTTAAACATTCTGATCTCTCATTTATTAAACACATATGATTATTACCATTTCATGTTTTAGAATGTTTTATCTTTACATTTCCTTAATTAATATATAACATTTATGTGATTTTTGGTATTCATATCAATCCTAGGCAGTATTGCACAGTAACAAATCGTAGCTGCATACACTTTTTGTTCTGCCACTCCTTAGGTGTGTAATGTTGTCTTTCCATACAGAAGAAGACCCCTGCAAGTATGTCTGTCGCACAAATCACACATTTGTCATGTCAGTAAAAGCCTGGTTCCTCATCCTAGGAAACCAGAAAGGTGAGCTTCACAGAATGCCACACAGCAATTGGAAGCAGCGAATCACTATCGATACACGTACAGCAATATGGCTGGATCATGAGAACAGTGCAATTGGGCAAAAAGTAAGAAATATATAACACAAAAGCATTTGTGCAAATTGAAAACTCATCTAACATCGAACATCAGTAAAATGCATCAAAACAACAAACCCCATTTTTCAAAAACACATTCAAACAAGAATCTACATTAGAATCATGACATGGGAGGAAAGGTGTGTTCCAGGAGTGGGGAATGGGGAAGAATAGGAAATCAATCCCCCAAGGAAGAGGCCCTGCAGATCACCAGTGATAACACAGTGGGAAAGGAGGAGTTGCGAAACTCAAGCTTCTTTTCCTAAGATCCCAAACAGAAAATAGAAGAGGTAAGAACAAGTTTTTATCTCACATATGTCCATGTAAAAATGTTTAAGGGTAAGAGCAGCGTTATTCACAATACCCAGAAGATGGAATCACCCCAAATGTCTATAGGTGGATGAGTGAATAATCTGTGGAGTAGCCATATAACACGGTATTATTATTCAGCTTTCACAAGGAAGGAAATTCTGTCGCATGCCACAGCATGGATGAACCCTCGGGACATTATGTCAAGTGAACTAAGCCAGACACAATAGGACAAGTACTACGTATTGGGTCAGCTGAGGTTCCTAGAGTAGTCAAATTCACAGAGGCAGAAAGTAGAATGGGGGTTGCCAAGGTCTGGGGAAGGGGATGGGGAGATACTGTTTAGTGAGAGCAGAGTTTCAGTTTGGGAGGATGAAAAAGTCCTGGAGGTGGACGGTGATGATAGGGTGGTAACACGACAACGTGAATGTACTTAACGCCCCTGAACTGTACACCTAAACTGCTTAACGTGGAAATTTTATGTTACGCATTTTTACCACAATTCTTTAAAAAGTTAAAAAAATGTTGAAGGGAAAGAAAAACAGCAGATGAGATCCACAGGGGCTCATGCGTTTGCTGATTGAAAACAAAGTTGATTGCTCTGTGGGAGGCCACCTGATTGGCGGATCCGGGCCAGGCTCTGCAAAGATGTAAACTGATCAGGGGGTGGTCCACGTGGAGGGAAGCCGTTTGCTCTGGTGCCCACAGGACAAGCTGGCCTTGGGAGTGTGGGCGGGGCCTGCTGTATCAACAACTGCGTGTTCGTTAAAGCCAGGCCAGAAATAGAACCACACGGCTGCTGGAAGACAGAGCTTGCTGGAAAGCCCAAGGACTGTTGCCGAAGGATGGAAGTTTTCCAGTAAGAAAGATGGGGAGAGGACCTCAGCTATGGACAACTCTCCCCTACGTACTCCACCGGACACAGGACACCCCACGACTGGCCAGGGGAAGCCTGGGGCTCAGCTCATCCAGCCCAGGTCAGAGAGGTGACGCGATTTCCCCAAGGCTGCACAGATCAGGGGACTTGTGACCTCCTAGCTCTCTGCTGAGCGCTTTTCTGCTGTTTCACACAGTAAACTACATTCTAGGGGACTCCTCCACCTCGAAATCTTTATCACGGGGGGACAGATACTGTAATTGTCATCATCGTTCAAGGCACATTGTTTTAAAGGGTAAAAAAACTCTCACACTGACATAAAATAAAAATGTGTCAAAAGTTTATTTTGCTCGCTATTTAATCTGAGAAACAATGACAGGTTATAACCATTAAAAGGGATATCCCAGGGGCAGGCACTCACAGAGGCGATCAGCAGTGTTAATGCGAATTTGTAAAACCGGCAGCAGAGAAATCGACGGTGCTTCCACCAGACAAAATTCATTTTCATTTTTGTGGTCAAGAGTCATTTGCATTGATATCGGCCAAAGTGCTTCTAATGTGTGAATTAGCTCAAAAAAAAAAAAAAACGAGGACACCCATTTCTTCCTGGTTTCAAATGCATTCACGGTTCCCCCACCCCCATAGCTCCTCTCGCCCCTCCCCCCATCATGATCTCAGACAAGAGTGTCCTTCCTCCCGGGAAGGGGCTGCTTCCTGTGACCCGACCTCATTGTTCCCCCAGGGTCAGCAGAATTCTTACCACAAAATTAATGGCTGGCTTTGAGTTTTCATAAGAAATCTCAGATTGTTTAAATCTTCTGTTACTTACTCTCCTAAGCTTAGGAAACCAAGCCTTAGAACCCGCCCCCCACCCCATGTCCCCTGCAGTCCTGCCAGGTTTGCTGAGGGTCAGGGCCTGCCCTGCCACCTGGAACCGGAACCAACCAGTTTTCTTGGTGAGCTTTCTAGGTGCTGATTGGCACCCAGAGCAAAGTCAACTTGTGTTCCCTAAAGTGCTTTGTCACCCCCGATTCCACGAGAATCCTCTAAAGGGACAACTCCAGGTAAGACCCTGATTACACAATTAATTTTCCCAACTATATCTTGGTAAAGAAAAAGAAAAAAAAGAAGGAAAAAAGGAGCACAGATTCTTACTGAACCGATTCAAATAACTGTAATGTGGGAAATGAGACTCGGTAACAGTTTCTCAGCTACCGGGGTAAGGAGGGGTGTCGGAGAGAATCAGGTATTGCTTTTTAAATGCAATTAATTTCTAAATAACATTATTGAATAAGAAAGCAGTGAGTTAAAAAATCTATTGAGTTGATGTAAATTTTTTACACCTGATGAACCAATACTGATATTAACTCAAGTCCGTAGTTTATTCCAATTTCCCCCTAACGTCTTTTTCTCCCCTCTGGGATCCCAGCCCGAACGCACATTGCATCTAGTCTAGTCGTCCTGATCTTGGTGCTCATTTCTTTTCATTATCGTTGACTAACATTCCACTGTGTAGAGGTACCATCGTTTGTACATTCGTTTTGAAGGACATCTTAGTGGCTTCCAGGTTTTAGTGATTATAAAAAACTTTGCTATAAAACATTCATGTGCAGGTTTTTGTGTGGACCTAAGTTTTCAGCTCAACTGGGTAGATGCGCAGGGGTGAGATTACTGGGCTGTATGACCAAACCACACTTAGCTTTGTAAGAAACCCCCGACTGTCTTCCGAGGTGCCGGTGTCATTTGCCATTCCTACCAGCAGGGCTGCTTCCCGTCTCACCAGTGTTCCGTGCTGCCGGTGCTCTGGATTTTGGTCACTGGAATAGGTGTGTCGTGGCATTTCACTGTCTTTTTAATTTGCAATTCTCTCATGATGTATGATGTTGAGCATCTTTTCATGTGCTTTTTGTCATCCCTACATCGTCTTTGGCGAGGTGTCTGTTCAGGTCCTTTTTTTTTCCTTTCATAATTGAGATTATTTTGGTTGCATTGAGGATCAGGATGTAGACATTATGAACAATTCCTATGCAATTCTTAATGCACGTACCCAAAATTTAAGAAATCATGTAGTTTTTATTCTTTTCTAAACAGTTAATCCAGTGACTTTCCAGAAAATTAATCCAGAAAAAGTTAAATCCAGAAAATGTACAGGCAAGTTTTTCCTAGGAAGATATCAACTACCAATATCTTCAAAAGTTAGAAGCTGTTACATTGTAAGTCTCAGTAGTTCACGTGCTATATCATACATCCCACGTAGTTACATTTTCAATCATTCACATGGGGGAGTGAAGGGAACTTTCCTCTTCACTCTGAAAGTTTGCTGAAAGATCAACTCACAAGAAGGCAGATTAATAAGAGAAAAAGATTTATTTGCCATGCACACGGGGAGAATCACAGTCGTTACTCAATATCCCAGTGGGGTCCAGAAATTTATATACCCTCATTTTAGAGGGGGGGGGGATGAGGGATACAGGTAATTCTGCTGATGGACAATAAGTGGTTACCAGGGAGGATGAATAGATATTTGGAAGAATGAATGGATTGGGGGAAACAGACTGACTTGTAAATGATTCTGTTTGCAAATTAAATTAACCGGAGAGACAGGTGTTATATTTAAAATGATTTGGGCTGGGCCTGGTTGCATTATTGATCTTCTCTCCTGAGATATATCGAGATAACCGGGAGGGGAAGGGAAGTCAATTGTTCTTTTTGATGGGTCTGTGTTTTATGAGGAAAGAGGGAAAGCCCCTTCCAAGGACTGTTGGTTCCTGAGGGCCTTTAGTTTAAAATGCTCTAAATTCCCTGAGCTCCCTCACACAGCGCGGCAACAGAGTTACTAGGGAACCTGCACCACCACAGTCTGACAGGGACGGCCAAGACTAGGGAGCAGTTTTCTTTAAAAACCAATTCTACTAAAAACAATGTGGGAATAGAAGCAATTTAAAATGTTCAAGGTGGATCCCTCGTTCAGGATCAGCACTGGTTTTGTTGCTGCCAGCAGCCCTGGGGACAGCACGGACTTCCTCTGTTCCCTCTTCCGGCCCTTCACATGGTGAATCAGCTCCTCTCTGTCATCTGCTCGTCCTGTCGCTGCCTATAAATAAAATTTTTTTGTGTCTGTCTCATGTTCAAAAGCCTCGAGAGAGGATATGCTTGGTTCAGTTCACCACCATCATCCAAGTTGCATCATCGTCTGAGATGCCCAACCTTACAGATCACGGGCCAGCCTACTGGTTAGCTGGCTGTGGGAAGGGCACCCACCCATGGTGCCATTTCCTGTGACCATGTGCTGAGGTCACGTACGTCAGACACGTAGGCCGGAGGGCAGGGGCCCTACCCGTAAAGTGTGCTCCCTGACTCTCAGAGGGGCACGGTGCCTAAACAGCCTGGTTCAGGCTTTTCTGGGCAAAGCCGGTCATGCGGTTTCTCCCATTGGTGACCCTCTCCCATCACCATCCTTGCTAATAGATGTCCTCCCAAGAA
>JAQIFY010002158.1:0-13567 GCA_028533085.1 Varecia variegata | reverse complement strand
CTGGAAAACCAATGTCTTGGTGCACATTTAGGATTGTCTTCTACAGTAAGGATATTGGTTTATAGGCAGTGTAGTCAGATACACTGATCAGTATGAATGGTTTTAAGTAGATTCTGTTCTTGGTTACTCAGATGTAAAATGGGGGTCATCTGTGGAATCTCCTCTATGGTTTCAGCTTGGAAGCCTGAGTGTTGTCCCTGGTCCAGAAGGGTAAATGAAATGTTCACTCAGTGTACAAGTGTGTAGCCTGGACTGGAGTATAATCTCCAGTTGCAGTTATTAGACAAAAATTTGAAACCAGCTATTATGTATTCATCAGGGTAAATTTGAAAGAAAAAATATTCTCATAATGTTCTGATATGGAATTCATACAAAGAAATGAAAATTATAAAAATATCAAAATATAAAAATGATAATATAAAAATTACTTTTGAGTTTGTCAGAAGGGTAGAAACAGAAGAAAGAAGTTTAAACACAGAAATAGAAATTAATCTACCCTAATGAAAAGAGTTTTAAAAGTGTGAAGAAAAATGAACACAGCCTTAGAGACATGTGGGGTGATTGAGTCCCAGAAGGAGAGGGGAGAGACAGAAAAATTAAAATAAGGTAAAAAAGAAAATTAAAAACTAATAGCTGAAAACTTACAAAAATTGGTAGAAAACCTAAATTTTTAGATCTAAAAAGGTCACCAAACCCTAAATTGAAAATACAAGAAAATAATACTTAGGCACTTAATAGTTGAACTGCTAAAATGCAAAGATAAACAGAAAATCTTGGAAATAGCCGGTGGGGGGGGGGAATACATTACATACAAGTGTTAATGATATGAATGATGGATGATATGTAATCAAGAACCATAGAGGTGAGTCAACTATGAAATTATTTCTTTCAAGTGCAGAGAGGAAAACCTAATATCAACACAAAATTCTATAGCCAGGAGAACTCTTTTTTTAAAATGAGGCAACAGCCACAGTGAGATACCACACACATCTAAAAATGGCAACAATACAAAGTAAAATTGCAAATACCAAGTGCTTGTGAGTATTTTGAGCAATGAGAACTAGGAATGCAAAATGTTGCACTAATTTTGGAAAATGGTTTAGCACTTTCTTATAAGGGTAAACATATACTTATTGTATGACCTATATATCCCAGTTCTGAGTATCTACCCTAGAAATTAAAAACTAATGTGTTTTTAACACATTGACTACCACACTGGAAAAAAAAATTTTCCTTGGGACCACAATGTTTTATTATGAAAATAGAATAAAAACTTTGAGAACAAAATTATCTTTTCTAATTTAATGAAAAATGTGTTATTTTGTATTGCTTTCTCTGTCTGTGAGTTATATGCAACTTGAAATAGCTCACCATGGCTCCCAAGGTGAAGAGACATGTGAGTTACATATGCTTCACAAAGCCCCGGGCTCAAAACTAGCATGAGTTAAATACGACTCACACGACAGTTAATGTGTTAAATAAAAATCCTGTTGGTGGATGTTTACAACCACTGTATTTATATTTTCAAAGAACTAGAAATAAACCATATGTCCCTCAGCAGGTGAACGGATAAAGAAACTGTTTTGCATCTGTACAATAGATTCCTTGTTATCAACAAAAAGAAACAAACCATTGATTTATGTTTCAAAGTAGATTATCTTAAATGCATTTCTCTAAGCGAAGGATGGCAGGTTTACAAGGTCTACTTATGTATTTATATGATTACATTTTATGATGGCATAAAAAGTAAAATTACAAGAATAGAAAATGATTAGTCATTGCCAAATTTTACACAGCAAAGAGTGAATTTTTTCCTTATGCAATTTTTAAAACATTAACCAGGATGTTGGGGGAATTCAGATGGAATGCAGATCATGAGAAATGAGTCTCATTGTACTACAAATGCATCTCTTAACCCTATTTAAGAGACTGAGGATGAAAAGTCCTGACCTAAGTCACTTTGGAAAAAAGTATTTTGATTGAATATTTTAATGCTGTACACAAACTTTATATTCTACCTTGTAGTATTTTTTTTCCTCAAGGGTATAGATGAGGCATTCTGAAACTATATTACATGTTAGCATAAAAAATTATAAATAATTACAGCCTAATTTCTATTGTACTTTACAAAAGTTAAAAATAAGCAAAGAGAGAATGTTAGAATAAATCTTGTAGTTCTAGACAAATGTTGGAAATATCAGGATGAACCCATTTCTATTGTAATATATCTATCCAGATAGATAGATAGGTAATTAGATATGTGTTTACCTGAGTTTATATGTATACATATATTTTCCAAACTCTGCTGAGAGGGCCAAGAAGCAGTGACACGCACTATCAATGAGCACACCTAGCTCTTAGATCTTGGTTTCTAAATATCATTCTTCAATGAAAAGAACTTGATCTTCTTGTAAAAATGGGTAATTCTAAGGCTGGAGATGAAAAATACAAGTTGAACCTAGAGTATCTTGTAGATACACAAAGTAAATAAATGCTTAAAAAATAAATGGGGTCATATTAAAGGGAGCCAATCTGAAAGATTTCCCAATGAGCCAAGCTGGAACAATTTGAGCAATAAAATAAATAATGAAAGAAATTGGTTATGATCCAGAGAATAAAATACATATTCATGCATTCATACTAATATAAAACAGATTACATAGATAAATGAGAAGAAAAGAAGGAAGGAAATCTTACAGAATTCCAAATTCAAATCAATGTAGATAGATAATGCAAAATAGAATATCATCACAAGAACACCATCACAATAATTACTGCAGGTACAATTTCCTGAGGAATATACAAATTGTGGGGGAAACTTAAGGAAGAAACAGTATTTTTATAGTCCCAAAGTAGCTTCCTCCAAATATTTATTAATACCTTTTCCTCTTAATTTTTTAAATATACTTATGTATATGTAAAGAAAAAGTTAGAACAGTGTATTGTGGAATTTATAACATGTAAATGTAAAATTTATAACAGTAGCACAAAGGATAGAAGAATATAATTGAAACTGTTCTGCAGCAAAAAACAATTTTACATTTATTAAAATAGTAGAGTATTAAGTCAATATGTGTTATGTTAAAGGTTTACATTGTAATCCCTCAGCAACCACTAATAAATGGAAAGAAGTGCACAGAAGTGTAACTTAAATGCTAATAGTAGAATTACATCAAATATAAAGATATATTTGTATAAAAATGGTCATGAATCTTTTAGTAGTAATAGCCCAAAGCAGGAAACAACCCAAATGTCCTTCAACAGAAAAATAAATTAATAAATTGTAGGGCATTCATACAACAGAATACTACTCAAGAATACAAAGAAAAGGCCGGGCGCGGTGGCTCACGCCTGTGATCCTAGCACTCTGGGAGGCCAAGGTGGGAGGATCGCTTAAGGTCAGGAGTTTGAGACCAACTGAGCAAGAACGAGACCCCGTCTCTACTAAAAATAAAAAGAAATTATATGGACAACTAAAAATATACATAGAAAAAATCAGCCGGGCATGGTGGCACATGCCTGTAATCCCAGCTACTCAGGAGGCTGAGGCAGGAGGGATGCTTGAGTCTGGGAGTTTGAGGTTGCTGTGAGCTAGGCTGATGCCACGGCACTTTAGCCCGGGCAACAGAGTGAGACTCTGTCTCAACAAAAAGAAAGAAAAAAGAAAGAAACTACTGAACCACACAACATGGATGAATCACATAAATCTAATCAATAAAAGCTAGGAATAAAATTATACATATTATTTCATTCAAAATAAAGCCAAGGAGAAAAAAATGATCAGAGTGATTGCCTCCGATTGAGACAAAAATTTCCTGGGAAAAACAAGGAAATTTTTGAGGATGATAAAAATATTGTTTGCTTAAAAGGGGTAAAGGTTATATGGGTTTGTTTATTTGTCAACAATGTAGAATCAACTAAGATTTGTTCCTTTCAATGTATATATGTCTTACATTATAATAAAAAAAAACTAAAAAAAATTGTGTTAATGAGGAATTTGTTAAACTATAGATGAAACAAAAACCACACAAGATTAGTAGTTGGTGAGGCTAGTTGACACTATTTTGTTTATTCTGTCTATGCTTAAGATGTTCTGTAATAAATAATTTGTATAAAAAGACAAAATTTATCTAAAATGTCAGGTCTTAAGATCTTGGTAACCTTTGAGAAGAGAGGAAGAAAGTGGTTGTAGGGGGTACGAGTAAAGCTGGTTTTACGTCTCATTTACACAATTGTATTCTCTTGGTTATAACCCATCAAGCTTTACATGAAGGCTCGTGCATTTCTGTATGCATGTTTGACATCAATAAAAATTTAAATATTACATATTATATTTGCATAAAAATTCTAACTCAGTGTCTCCAGATAATGGCAGTGTTTTGTTTTTTGTGTGTGTAAAAGTGGAACATGATTACTCATGGCATTATCAGATGAACTTGAATAGTTTAAATATCTATTGATGTCATGACCTTTGGGTGATTTCTTAGGTCTTTCCATTTTTCTTTAATTTGGTGAGTCACATGGTTGTGATTTTTTTCTGTGATGTAATATTTTCTAGTTAATTTCTTCCCCCACAATGATGTTTTCCAAGGCCAGGGCATCCAGCACAAGGACCTGGGTATAGTATACACTTGGTACATGTGAAACTGGGTCAAATCAGAAAAAAATGAAAAGCAGATGTCAGTTCTGCAAATAATAAAATGTAGTTAATGTAAGTAAGACTGACAGGCCACAACTCAGCAGAATTTTACATTTATTTGAGAAAAAAATTCACAACTAGCTCATCAAAAGATGTTGGATTAAAGCAGTGGTTTGGGAGCTTGGCTGCAAACTATAATCACCTGGAGAATTTAAACAGTACTGCCGTCTGGGTCCCACTCCATGGATTTTTATTTTATTAGTCTGCCGTAACTTGGGTTTTATGAGTTTTAAAGTTTCCCAGATGATACTAATGTGCAGCCAGGGATAAGAAGCATTGGTTCAGGGTGAGGGATGCATTGGCTGTGTGTGATTTCCATGTGTGCTGCAGGGATTTACCTCATGGCCACTCCTTAGTTTGAGGACTTGGAAAACAGGTTTATCCTGTCAAACTGAAAGAATGACTTGAAGATGTTTCCAGCTTTTTGGTTAAATTGCAGCAGGAGGAAATGTCTCTTAGCATACATATTGTTATTTCACTTACTTTTGGAGTAAGCGATTGTTTCAGGCACAATAATTTGACTTTGTGTGTGTTGAAAGAATAAATAGCCTGCAAATACTATACATGAATGAATGAATGGATAGAATTTACAAACAAGCAGAGTGCATTATGTTTTCCAATTTCTCCTCTGATGAGAAATGAATTATATAATGTGCCTTGATTTTCTAAACTCATCCCTCAGCCATTTCCTCAAATTATTCCAAGTCCCTCCAAGGTGCTTCAGAAGAATTCACTGGGGAAGATTATTCCCAATGGTGAAGAGTACTAGATGGATGAAAATCTAAAATAAATTTTGGGCCGGGTGCAGTGGCTCACATCTGTAATCCTAGCACTCTGGGAGGCTGAGTCGGGAGGATTGCCTGAGGTGAGGATTTCAAGACCAGCCTAAGCAAGAGCGAGACCCGTCTCTACTGAAAATGGAAAAAATTAGCCAGTCAACTAAACATAGAAACCAAAAATTAGCTGGGTATGGTGGCTCATACCTGTAATCCCAGCTACTTGGGAGGCTGAGGCAGTATGATCGCTTGAGCCCAGGAGTCTGAGGTTGCTGTTAGCTAGACTGATGCCATGGCACTCACTCTAGCCTGGGCAACAAAGCGAGACTCTGTCTCAAAAAAATAAAAGACAAAGTAAATTTTGGTTCTATTGCAGAAGTGTCACTCCCTAGAACCTTGAAGGCCTAGGGAAGCTACATGAGCTGTGTGGTCTCTGGAGGTGCATGGGCTTTGGAGTCGGGCAGTGTTGATCCAGAGTCCTTCCCCAGCCACTTAGTTAAGCTGTGGGGCTTTGGACAAGTTACTTGACTAGAAAAGAAAAATTTGTATAAACCTTGTCTGCAAGAAAAGGCATAATGATATTGGTTGCCAAAATGGCAGCAACTCTTTATTCCTCTCTGTATCCATGTCCTTTGCAACATGCATTTGCAGCACATGGAGAGGCAGAATCTGTTTTCCCAAACATTGGATTCACTCTGGCCAATAGAAAGCCGTGAATATTACAGTGTCTTAGTTTTAAGGATAGGCTCTAAATATCTTTAGTACTTCTGGTTTTCTTTTAGAATCCTCACATATCCATAATAATAAGCCAATGTTAGCCCGCTGAAGAATGACATACAATGGGTAGAGGAAAACTAAGATACCCCAGTCTACAGCCTGCTTAGCCCCAGAACCAGAACCATCTAGTCAACCAGCAGCTGACCACGAATGCCTTAAGGAGCCAGCTGAGATCAGAAAAATGAGGTTTTCTTTGCCCTTTATATAAGGTTGGATCTCTTATTAGATGATGTTGAGTTATATAGACATGCACATAGACAGGTGGGCACGTGATTTGTGCTTTAACTCACACTGTCCCCCCACCACAGGAGGAAACAGAAAACCACAGCCCAACCATTAGTGTTAAGGCCAAACTGCGAGTTAAGGAGTCTGCCTTTCATCTAGTTCCTCCACCTCTAAACAAGTCTGTGGACAGATCTGAGGACATGGGGTTCCCTCCACCTGGAGCCCCTTTGTCATTTGGTCAGTGTCTGAACTCTGGAATGGGGATGAGCCTCTGCCAAGAAGCCAGATGGATGTAGTGGTTTGCCTGTGGGCACCATTTGCAGCTTCCACTCTTTGTCTGGTCACAGTAAAATGAATGCTCCAGAAACATGTGACATGGATATTCTATTCTTGGGAATCCTCCTTGCACAGAACTGAGGCTGTGCCTTCTCCAGTTTCAGAAATTTTAAGTAGTGTGATACTGGAAAGCTAAATGGAAAAATGAAATAAGGGAGTTATTATTGTTAAGTTTCAACAGCAAATCATTAAAAGTGGCTCCAAAGGGGATATTTGAAAAAGGGATATCATGCTTTTCTGTGGAGCATAAAAAATAAAAATAAAAAGTGATATCAAGAGTTTCCATGGGAGCCTTATTCAGGTCAGAAATGTGCACCTTGTATATTAATTACCTCAGTACACAAACTTTCCCAATGTTTTGGGAAGAACGCAGGAGCATTTTAGGTTTTATCGGCCTGTGTCAATTATGGCTGAGAGGTCCACACTAGGACACCCAAGTCCTGGAACCACCCTGGGTGGGAGTCAGAGAAGTGGTGAATGTGGGCCCCAAAGCAGCTTGGGGGGGGGCCCTTTCCCTGTGTGATTGAGCTTCCTGACTATATGGAGCGGGGGTCAGGCCTTTCTCCTGGGATGCTTTCTCCTCTTTGTGACAGCGGCAAAGGCATCCCTCTGAGAGGCCTGACCCAGGTGTGAGCCATGCAGCCCACCGATCCAAAGGGGTGCAAAAGTGGATCTGTGACATTCTGAAAAAAATAGAGGGAAAGGGGGCTTTGAAAAGGGCAGTGCCAGGTTACCAGAGGTCCAGACATTTTCAGGTATTTTCATTTTAGGCAGTGAACTGACAGTTTCAGACACTAACCAGGGTGCTTCCTGCCTGGGTTCCCAAGAAGCCTGAGAACTGCCAGGCCCACGCCCACTCCCAACCCCAATGGAGGGGCAGTACTGCGCATGTCTGAAGGGGCATGGCTGAGGGGGAGGGGCTGAAAAGGGCGGGGCTGAAGAAAGGGGGATAAGGGAAGAGAGCAGAGAGAAATGGGGTGAAGTGCAGATGGAGGGGGCCAGGAGGGCAAGCATCACGGTGGCAATGCTGAGCAAACTGTGAGAAGCCCCTGGCCCCTTCTTGTTTTGTGAAGAATCAGACTTCAGAAAAGAGAAGTCAGAAGCCGGCATCTCTTGTAGACATGGTGTCACAATTACTGGGTGATGCCAGTTGCGCTGACCACACTTGTTCCCGGAGGACAGGAGAAGTTTGGGAACAGCCAGGCTCCCCTCAACATGGAAACTGCTTTTAAAGAGCAAGTAGCAATGGTAGGAAGGCAGGGCCTTCGCAGGGCAAGCTGGGAGATGTAGTCTCTTAACCACCCTCAGCCTGTTGGATTCAGGGCTGCGCAACCACACTCCCAGTGAGCACTGGGCTCGGGAGTCTTGTGCAGCCCTACAGGAAGAGCAGGGATGTGTTCCTTCCACCCACCGTGCTGGGAGTTAGTAGTCTCTCAACTGCTCCCAGCCCATTGGTGCTAGGGCTGCAGGACAACAATCTTGACACGTGCTGGGTTTGGCGGGGTGTGCAACCCTGGACGGAGGGGCAGGGCGGTATGCACCCCTCCCGGCACGCTGGGAGCTATGGTTTCTTATCTGCTCTCAGTCCGTTCCTCGCAGTGCCACAAGACTTCAATCCCAGCACGTGCCGGGCTCGAAGGCTGTGTTCTGCCCTGGAAGGAGGAGCAGGACAGTTTGCACCTCACAGGGCACGCTGGGAGTTGTCTCTTAACTGTTCCCAGCTTGTGGGTCGCAGGACTGCAGGACTACAATCCCAGCATGAGTGGGTTTGGGGGCGGTGCGCAGCCCTGGAGAGAGGTGCAGGGCGGTCACAACTTCATTGGTCCTGGGCGCTGCTGGCTGCTGGTTTTGCTGCTCTCTCACCACAGGGATGAGTCCCGGGGGGATCACGAGGAGCAGGTCTGGGCTGGGCAGTGAGGAGGCTGTGAGGCTGCTAAGTGCACCTTGCATTTGCCCAAATTGGGCAGGACCTCTCCTCGCCCCACCACCACTGAGTAGCTCAGTTTCCTGTCCTACCCACACCTGGGGGTCTTTCCAGAGCATCGCACCTCCTCCAGCTCAGGGAGCCACCTGATTTCCTGCACTGCTCTGGGACCTGTCCTGATTTCTGAAACACTGTCCGTTGTGCCACTGCCTCTGCTTTCTCCAGAGCATCAGTTTGGCCAGTTTTAGGGGAAATTTGTTACTTGGCCTACCTATGAACAACTTCAGAGCTTTGCAGCTGACATGGACTGTGACTTCAGGAACTGTCACCCTCACTGGCTCCTTTTTCGCTGATGTGGAAGTTGAGGCATGAGGGAGGGTAACGATTGGGTTACCCACAATCTGTGAAGAGCAGAGAAGAAAATCGCAATTCCCAGGCATGTGTCTGGTGGCCATTTACACCAACCCATTTGAGTGGACAGGCCTCCAAAAGTCAACCTGAAGGTGATGATGGTTTAGGCATTTTACACTTGAAATCATCAGCCTCATCTAAACTGAGGCCTGACTGGCCAGTGTCTCAAAGACACACACGGCAGGCAACCTTATCCCTCAAGAACAAATGGTGTTCCAGCTTTGGGGCAGTGACCTTCAAAGTGTGGAGCATGTGGGAATGATTTGAATTAAGAGCTCCTCACTCCCAGCAGTCTGGGATGCACCTTAACTTGCTGGGGCTGATCTGTTGAATTTTTCTGGCTAAACATCCCGGAGCACTTTTGCTTCCAAGTAGCCTCTTAATAATTGGCCCTAAATTCCTTAGGTCCTCAGTATCTTCCATTTCTAGGTGGTACGAGCTTTCATGTTGTTATATCTAGTCTATAAAAACATTGGTGCTAATCTACATGAAAATAAGACCGTTTTCATATTACACACTACAATAGGTTTCATTTGTGCTTCTTGAATGTGGGTGACTATCAAAAGACCTGAACAACCTGGTCATGGAAATTGAACACTATTGCTGTACTTAGGGAAGAATTTACCCTTCAGGATTAATTACACCTGGGTTCATGTTCACCACTGTAAAGAAAGGAAAAAAAAATGTGGTATCTATGAGCATGGCAAGATGAGGAAGTATAGGAAGACCATAGCACAACACCAGGGCTCTTCTCTGTTTTAAATAGGGCCCGTGGGGACAGTCTGCGTGATCACGTGCGCACATCCATCCCCATCCCTCAGAGTTCTCATCCTGTCCTTGCTCTTCTCTCTTTAGGTGGGGGTTTCTGATTGCACTTGTCCACAAGTGTTGGTGGGGCTGTTGTAACCTGAGGGGATTCATCATCTTAAAACAAGGATTCATGGAGAGGGAAATCATGTGATCTGTGTTCAGAGCCACGGCTGTTGGGTGTGTGGCTGCAAAGACACCGTACTCCCAGCAGTCCCCACAGTGACTGTCTCAGAAGGTTGGTCGTCACGTAACCACAGCTGCTGTTCACAGAGCAAGGTACTTCTTGGTGTTCAGTGTCTTCTGCTTAGATTTTGTGGCTCTGACCCTCCTCTCCTCACCTCATTTCTGGAAGTATCTGCTGGGTTGCCTGGTTTGTTCCTGTTGTTTTCTGGGAGCCAGTTGTGTAACTGTATTCTGGAGGGTTTTTAAGGATTCTACTCTCACTTCCTAAGTCACTGTACACTGGCCACATACTTATCTTATGGTCCTGTATTTGTCCTCCACGGTGAGCTGTGAACAATTCTAGTTACTTGTAGATCTTCTCATTCTGATGCTGCTGGGGCAGAGTATGCACCTTGGCCTCATCATTATTCCTTTTGTGTATTTTGAAGTCATATAACTTTGTTAATAATGTGGACACTTGCCCTAACAGGCATTTTAAAATGCCTTAGTGAATTTAACCCTGGAAACAACTTAAGTACCTTAGTGAATTGAACCCAGGAAACAACTTGATGAGGTAGGCATGTGATCCCCATTCCACAGGTGACGAAACTGACACTTGAGAGGTTGAGTAGCTTCCTTTATACAAGTTCATGGTGCATTTTTAATCTTAACCTGGACCTCTGGCTCTAAGATGTGTACATTTACCTCATCTTCTACTTTGTGTCTCTCTGCCAGCATCCCTATGGGTACATGTTTCATTCTGAGGCCATTTTCTACTTGATGATAGAAAATTTGTCCAAATAGGTGCTTGTTGGGGGAGGAAAATTGCTGGATCTTGGCTTTCCCTGCTGTCTGCCTTCCCTTTGGCAGGTGTTAGGTTTATCGAGTGAGCTGGATCAGTGGTATATCCTGACATGTCCTCTCCTGGGACATTTGTTGTCATATAAAGATTATTCACTCACTTTTTGCATTTGTGATTTCTTTGTCTTAATTTTGCTTCTGGGATTTCTCTTACAGGTTCCTGTCATACACTAACATATGATACAAATATTGACGAAAATAAAATGATTGTTCTCCCAGCAAGTTGTTACAATGCTCATTGTTCCTTCTTTTTCTGATTATACAGACATACATGCTATAAGAAAGTCAAATCATATAGATCTTTATAAGGTGAAAGTATCTTTTTTCCTTCCATTTCCTCCAAACTCAATTTCTTCAGAGAAGGAACAATTTGTTAACAGGTTGGCATTTATTCTTCCGGATATTTTCTATGAATCTATAAGTACACACATTTTTAAACATAAATTATATCAGTCTATTAGGTTATTAAGTATGAAATGTCCGATTTCCTTAAGTACTGTTTGACAGTTGATATCTCTGACAGTTTACTTTGCCACTTCTTGTTTTATTTTTATTGTGAAGGCACATCCTCATTCTGTCAAATGAAGTTTGGCTTCTGATTATCTTTCAAATTTTTTTAGAGCAATTTTTGTGAAACCATGGGTAAGTCAAAACTTTGTATTATTTTTGAATATGAGTTCTGTCATCAGATCAATACAGTGCAGACAGCTCAAAATATCAAGGAAGTGTTTGGGAAGGATGCAGCTAATTAATATACAATATGTTTATGGTTTGGGAAGTTTTGTTCTGATTATTTTAATATTGAAAATGAGCCATGTGGGTGACCTGAGACCAAAGTGGATAATGAGTGGATGAGTTGAAAGCTGTAGTGGAAGTGAATCCATCTCAACCTACACTTGAATTAGCAGCAAGGTTTGACATTATGATTCCAACAATATTGGACCATTTGAAACAAATGGGCAAGGTAAAGAAGTGGGTAGATGGGTACCCATGAATTAAACAAGCATCAGAAATCATCTCAGATCTTGCCTTTCTTTGCTGTCACAACATAAAGATGAACTATTTCTACACTGTATTGTTATGTGTGATAAAAAAAATGGATTCTTTTTGAAAATTGCAAGCATTCAGTATCACGGTTGGATACCGATGAAGTGCCAAAACATAGTTCAAAACCAAATATTCATCACAAAAAGCTAACGGTGTCTGTTTGGTGGTGCAGCGCTGGTATTATCCACTACAGCTTCATGAAACCCGGTCAATTACAGCTGATTAAAGCATATGCCTACTGCAACCAGTTGGCTATAATGAGGATGCTTGTGATTAAGCAGCCAAGATTGGTCAACAGAGACAGGTCAATCCTCTTGCAAGACAACACTTGATCACATGTTGCACAAACAATGCTGCTCAAACTACAGAGGCTGGGCTTGGAAACTCTCTGTCATCCACTGTAGTCACCAGACCTTGCACTGACTACCACTTCTTCCAGGCTTTGCATCACTTCTAGCAAGGAAAAATATTCAATTCCCAAAAAGCTGCAGAAAATGCCTCTTGCAATTTCACTGTCACTTGTTCTTCAGGCTTCTTCACCGTGGGCATAAATGAGCTACCATTAAGATGGCAAAACTGTAGCAATAGTTTAGGTGCATACTTTGATTCATTGTAGTGCTTCGTATTTAAGATGTAATAAACTAAAGTTTTGATTTGAAATCAGACATTTCATATTTAATACATTTTTTTTTTTTTTGAGACAGAGTTTCACTCCATTGCCCTGAGTAGAGTACCGTGGCGTCAGCATAGCTCACAGCAACCTCAAACTCCTGGGCCCAGGCAATCCTTCTGCCTCAGCCTCCCAAGTAGCTGGGACTACAGGCATGCACCACCATGCCCGGCTAATTTTTTCTATATATATTTTTAGCTGTCCAAATCATTTCTTTCTATTTTTAGTAGAGACGGGGTCTCGCTCTTGCTCAGGCTGGTCTCAAACTCCTGAGCTCAAACAATCTGCCTGCCTTGGCCTCCCAGAGTGGTAGGATTACAGGCGTGAGCCACTGTACCTGGCCAATACATTGTTTTTTAATTTATTATTTCGCAGGTTATATATTATTGACATTTCTCCATATCAGTGCACAAAATTATAACTTACTGTTTTTAATGTCTTAAAGGTATCCCAAAGAATGGGTGGGCCATGATTTATTTAACTGTTCCTTCTTTGATAGAAATTAAATTTATTTCTAGTTTCACTATTAAAAATAATGCTGCAATAGGTTCCTTGTACATAATTTACTATACTGATATGACTGCCCAAATTGCCTTCCTTTCTTCTACTCAGAAAATATAAGTTATGGCTTTAACATTTATTTTATAGGAATTATTCAATCCATAGAAAAATTAATTTTATCACTGGATAAAGACACTTATGAAGAAACTGGACTTCAAGGCCACCCATCTAGTATTGTGCTTGCTCCATTAGTTTCTAACAAATCAGCTATTTTAATTTAAATGTTTGAATTTCTTCTGTTCTGTTTTTTCAGAAAAAGTATGATGTTTTTCTGTCTTTAAAACTTCTGAAACCAGGGGTTATCAGTT